>WWET01003786.1:128580-159603 GCA_011038615.1 Limnodynastes dumerilii | reverse complement strand
TATTTTCAGCGCCGGGAATTTAAGTGTCGGGACTTCATACCGGACCCCTGTGAAGATATGATATAGGGAGTTGGGATTTATTTGAGATGAGTGAGCAAATGTATGCGGGTGCAGTCTTAGTGATGGCTTTGTAGGTTAGCAAGAGGATTTTGTATTTGATTTTGTAAAATACAGACAACCAATGTAGAGAATGACAGAGTAAACCAACTCTACAAGAGCGTTTTGCAAGGAAAATCATGTCAAATGTTTCTTTATCTAAATATAACATTGCAAGTTCAGAATTGCACAAAGCCAACAGCATGGGAATAAGGAATATCCATTCATCTGTTGTGACTCATGATTGGAATTACTGTAGTCTTAAATGCCAAAACATACTTCCTATCCTGTGTTTTGACCTTGAACCTTTGTTCTCCTTTCTAACAAATAAGGGCTTACGATGAAAAATATTCTGAATTCGTGTACGGTTTATACACATATTACATGACAGTAAACTGGCACAGAATCTTTACAGAGCAGTATTCTGCAGAGAAGTAATATTAAAGATGATTAAATATATACTAACCCCATTTTCTAAAGCCTTGCCATATCGTTTATATAGTTTATAAAGTTTGTTTTATAACAGTTATAGCAGGGTTGCCGACTTTTTAGAGCTTCCCTCTGGGAGAAACCGGAGGGAAGCCATAGATTTCTGTAAGGGGGTGGGGCTTAATGACACAATTTATGCAAATCATGTAATTAAGCCCCACCCTTGTCAATCACTCCTGTAATCTCTAGCGTTTCAGGGGGTGAGCAGGGCTTGATGACATTATCAAGTCCTGCCCATCCCTAGTAACAATAAGGATTACAGTAGTAATCGAAGGCTGCTTGTGGAAGCTTTGTCGGCTCTCCCGGGATACCAAATTTCGGGAGTCTCCTGGATATTCCGGGAGAGTCAGCAACCCTGTGTTATAGTCATATTTTAACAGAGATGCTTACTGCTTAATTTTATGACAATCTTTTCTGTAGATATTACCAGTGGGAGATTATCAATTGAACATTTGACACATGTCTAGAGGGGACAGGCCAGGATTGGTGCACTAATGGTGATACTGCTATTGGTTGTAAAGCAAACTCACCTTCATCCAAAGCTCTGCAGCTTACGGTGCCTCCTGAGTGCCGGTCTGTAGATCTAGTTTGGCCATTACCAGGAGTTTTCCACTTTTATAGACTCTCCATCAGTTTCATCAGCTCCAACACATTTCAGAAGGACTGATTCCAATGCTTGTAGTCTTTGTAGTAGATTATAGCTCTGTAGTCCAACATTCAGCATCAGTTCTCTTCTTGCTCATCTTCCTGGCATATGCTCTTAGGATAACTGTCTGCATTTGCAATCTGCAGTTTTCTTTGAAATGCTATAAGGTCCTTAGTGCATGGATCTAACTAAAACTCCAGTGATTTACACCTTCTCCACTGACCCACTAAAAAGAGTGCTCCCCAAGGACTGCAGAGTAGCAGAATGTAGTTCGTGTGGGAGAGCCTGCAAATCTCCCACAGTGGGCTTGAGGCTGTGGTTTCATGCAAACCACATCCTTAAGTTCCACCCCCCCCCCCCTGCCTAGCAACACCACAATGTTTCTGTGTTACTAGGGACAGGGTGGAACTTGATGATGTGATTTGCATCATCAATCCCTGCCCCCATCCCTAGTAATATTATAATATTATGAATCGCTAGCCAGGGGGTGGGGCTTAGGGACTAGATTTGCATAAATCATGTTGTCAAGCCCTTCACCCTATACCGAAAGTTGGCAACCCTGTGCAAGATATGGTGACAGCATATTACCTATAGACAAAGGGCCTGATCCAGAGCTACGACCGCAATCGCCCGCGAGCGTAGCGAACGTACGCCCGGGCGTAAAAACTTTCACGCCCATAACACTCCCATTGATTGTAACTGCTTACGGCGGCTGAACCCTACCCTAAGATTTTCCAGCGTACGTGCAAATTTTCGTAGCGATACGCTGGTCGTACTGGGCTTAGCACGCCCATACTGTACAATTTAAATGACTATCCCCTCCTCTGTGTAGTAACTCCAGCGTCCAGACTCTCGTCGTAAAAAACGCACGCCCCTTGAGCGAAAAATACGCTGAACATTCGCTCGCTGTACGCTCATGTCCTTCGGTCGACCGGAAGTTGTCATACTGCACATGCGTAGTGCGTTTTTTTTCACGAATTTTCGCTTACGATGAGCGTACGCTCGCTTGCGGTCGTAGCTCTGGATCAGGCCCAAAGTCCTTACCAGCTCTTATCTGTTCTACTCCAGCACCTGTTCACAATACATTCAATATTACCAAAATAAAAAAAGAGATACAAAACAAATATACCCTCCACCTATAATGTGTGCGCTGACATTATTAACATTGCAAGCATTCTGAGAACAATAAGGGGAAAAATTATTAAACAAAGAATATCCTAAAGGAAACCAAAATCATTTTCAAGAATTCTCACAATGAAATCCCCTGCGGAAATCTTCAAGTTAGTTAGATTGCTTGACAATTAGGGAAATTACTCATTTAGCATAGAAAGAGAGGGATAATAATGAAGATATTTCTACACCACTCAAATACTGTCAGAGCTGCTAGAATCTCTCTATTTCTGTTATACAGACACAGTATTAGCCTGGATTGCTCTAGCAAAGTATAGCAAATATACCTTTCAAGATTTCATAAACTCCCAGCTGTTTCCAATAAATAATATACATAATTAACAGGTAAGAATCATCATTTTATTCATATGCTTCTGCTCTAGAAAATCTCAAGAAAAATGTAAGAAAGTTAGAAGTCACTGCATTGATATACATACTAGCCTCAAAGAAACAATAAGGAGCTGATTCAGAGTTTTAGTGCAATTTGTGCTTTACGTCCTATCCAGAGTTGTGTGTCTCCGCAGAATGTATTGAAAAGAGGCAGTCGGTGCCGTATTACCAGAGGCTGTGGCTTGTACAGCCGCAGCCTCTGCCACTTTCATATTCATTTAAATGGGTTTTTTGATGCCTGCATTTGCAGCATTTAAAACCCGTTTAAATGCTTTTTTGAACAGTTAGATTGTTACATACCAGAGCATAGGAGCGGTATTCTGCTGCTACGTGGGCATAAAAAAATATAAACATTAATGGCCAGTCCATGTCATATATTTTATTGTATGAACATATTTCATTTTAGTGACGCAGTGCACCGCTGTATATAATTGGAAATTAATTTATTTTGGTATTGGGAGGTCTATTGATTGCTAGGACATTGTGACAAATTGTTTGTAAAAGAAGCCCCATGCTAATGAGGTTGTACAGACATAGCATCCTGGCCACAAAGCACAGTAATTAGCTTTTCATCCTAAGGTATAGGAACTGTCTAATGTAAATCTCACAGACTTGTGCAAAGTGTTGTTATGTGTATATTGCATTTAGTTGAAGCGTCTGTAGGAAATGCATACATGCTGACTGTAAATATTGCATGTTGTGTTTTGGATATGGTGGCACCAGTTGGGGCGGGCGGTTGGTGTTGCCCTCTCCAAGGGGACAAAAATTGTATAAAAATGAGCTGTGTTTTGTATTGAGGCATTCCATATGAAGTCTGGACATATCGCTGGTACACTAAGCCAGTGGACCAGGTCCTTATTAAGACCCACTTATGAGCTAATAAATCATCTATTCACTTAAAGAATCAGCTATATTCCTGTGACCTACAGATTAGCTGATATCTAATCCATTTCCCAGCTGACCTGAAGGGAACACAGTGTCCTGCCAAACTACCCAGCAGCCCTAAACCATAGCAAGTGATTCAGGGAGACAACAGCCAGACAAGGGGCGTGCAACAGGAGTCTAGTGGTGGCAGTAAAATACCCCTCCTGCAGTACAGTGGGAGGAGCCAGTGACAGTCGGTTACTGGCTGTAAGAATTACCCCTATACCCACGGTGTAGAAGCTATAGCGGGATAAATTGTATCCCGTAGCAACGTAGTAGAACAACCACAGATTATATATAAAAGAAACAACTTGAGGATGGCGCTGAGGGCACTGTATATAGAATACACAATCCCAATTCAGATAAATTTATAAAAGCTGCTGTTAAAGAGGTAGGTGTCCCCCACCCTCAAAAAACCCCAATAGAGGGGAATAAAGAAAAAACTAAAAGAACAGCGCTAGTATTTCAATATTGCAAAATTGTTATAGTTGACTTTGATAAGGAAAGGAACGGCACCAAGTTGTATAAAATATAACAAATGTATTAACATATAAAGTTAAAAAGAACCAAATGAAAAAAAATATGAATATATAATAAAATAAAATCATAAATAAAATATTTGTGCTAAGAGAATCCTAGAGATTGTTAATCGGAGGTACTGTGGATTAAGATGGTTTAAATCAATTGCCAAATTTGGAATGATGATGGATAGTACGTCTCTGTCCGCCTTGTATAGTGTTAGAATGACTTCTAAGATATCAGTCACATATGTGAGAGGTAAAGGTAAGCTTACCCTAGTCAACAAGAGATGGTATTCCACCTTGCTCCCAATAACTTAGGGCCTGATCCAGAGCTACGAAATTTTCGCACGACGGGCGAATGCGTACGTTCGTCCGTGCGAATAACCATACACGCCCCTAACACTCCCATTGTAAAGTACCTGCTTACGGCGGCTATACCCTACACTAGGTACTACCGTCGGCCGTACGAATTTTCGCACATAATACGCAAAGCGTACGGGCTTAGCACGCCCATACTGTACAATTTAAATGGCTATCCCCGCCTCCGTGTAGTAAAACGAGCACCCAGGCGACCGTCGTACTGAACGCACACCCCTCGAGCGAACAATTCGCACACAATACGACCGCTATACGCTCATGTCGTCCAGCCGACAGGAAGCTGTCATACTGGGCATGCGCAGTGCGAATTTTCGTACAAAAATACGCAAAAAACGGTCGTACGCTCGCTCGAAATCGGGCAATTTCGTAGCTCTGGATTAGGCCCTTAGTCCCAACAATCTCCCCTGGGTGCACCCGGTTGATCAGACCGGGTGATCCGGCTGGGTGGAGAGGTGATACGAGTGTGTACTGAGGGTCTCCGGTGGAACGCTGCTGCTCACTCAGCTCCTTCCTCTATCTCTGGTGCACTCCCTCTGAGAGGGCGATACCTTCGGTGGAGGTTTCCGCTGTATGTGGCTGGTTGTTGTAATAGCGTCCACGTGAGCCGGTACAAGCTGAATCGATATGTGTCTAGATAATATTAAAAGGTAAACAAGGCGTCTCGTGAGTGTTACACGAATGAATGAACCATCTGATCCCGACCTCCTTCCCTCTGATGCGTTTCGTCTGCTATCTGCAAACTTTATCAAAGCGAATATAGGAGCACAGAGGCAAGACCTCTATAAGGGCTTACCTCACAGGTGATCGGTAATTAATTAGTTAGATTCGGTTCAAAAGAAAAATTCTAATTCATCATAAACATTTACAAATACTTGGTGCCGTTCATATATATTACACAATCCCATTATATAATTATGATATTAAAACTCATTTTTATCTTATAATATAACTTAGATGTGCTGTTTGACCCATAGTTTTTTTGGTATTTCACTTCAACGATATAATTCCTAATGGGATGTACAGATTGTATAAGTTATCCCATAAATTAATATATACTTGATCAATTTCCGTACATTATAAAAGATATATCATAAGTATGGTTATCCCACAGTACCATAGGGTCCGCAGCCTTAATTAAACATAAACAGACATATGGACGTGGGAATAGAGTATACAGAAAAATATTTTGTAGTAGAACAACCATCAGTAGCCTGTTACAGAGTGGTGACAACAGAGGGGTCCATGCGTCCTGTCACATTCCTGGCGGCAGCAGTGGCATCCATGGGACCTGTCACAACATTATAAAAGGAAAAATATTTTCATATTTGTTTTAATAAATACATTTTAAATATATATTTTTTTTATTAAACACATGGGTCATTTTCACATTGAACGTGATCTGCTCTTATTACTTACACCATCCCCTGAGATGGGAGCGCAGCCACCTTTCCCTGCTATTGCACCTATTTTATTTAGAAAAACACCCCTTTTCCTCACTTATATAAAGTGGAGCTCCTTGTTCCACCAGTGTAGTGCAGACAGGTGTGGAAACAGATGGATGGGCAGCAGTGCGCCCATCTTTGTGCCTGCTCCCATTCTATGCTCATTAAAGCTGCGCATAGGTCCGAAAAACAGATGGAAGCACAGCTCTGGATCAGCCCGTAAATGTTTAATAAGGTTCAAGTTCCAAGCAGTATTACATAATTAAGAACTTCCATCTGTACATAGAGACAGATGTTACATAGAAATATAGAAACATAGAAAGTGACGGCAGATAAGAGTCACACGGCCCATCCAGTCTGCCCAGTTTTTTATTTAAAACTATACTGAACCTAGACCCTATTGGAAAATAGTTGCTGAGGAAACAATACTAAGAAGTATAGTAAAGGATATGAAGATAAAGAAAGAGGGCCGTATTCAGAACTCCGGCCTCATTGCATATAAGGCCGGAGTTTTCCGCTATGATGTACTGCGCATGCACAGTAATACCAGGCAGGCCCTAGGCAGGTGCCTAAGTTGCCTTGTGGGTAATCCAGCCCTGATCACACAAATGTGCAACTGTCTAATACCATGTTCACACTGAAGCCCCGGCAAAAACCCGGGTTTTTTAACCCGGGTTTTTGCCGGGGCATGCAGCAGAAAAACAGGGAAAACCCTGTTCACACTGCAGCATAGACCCGGGAAATTCCCGGGTCAGGCCCGTTCACACTGAACGGGACTGACTCGGGATTCTTCGGTTCTATGCTGTTAAACTATTGTATACCCCATTCTATTCTATAGTCTATACTATTTCATACCCTATTCTATACAATAGAATAGGGTATAGAATAGTATAGACTATAGACTAGAATGGGGTATACAATACTACGCTACTCACCTCTCCTGCAAGTCCCGCGATGATCCTCTGGGTCCTCGCAGGACTTCATTCACGCGATGCCTGAATGAAGTCTTGCGCATGCGCAGGACCTCCATTACGGCCGGACTTGCAGTCAGCCGCGTCGCAGGACAGGTAAGTTCTGTTTAATATTTTTTAAGTGTTTTTTTTAATTAATTTATTGTTTTTATTTATTTAAAACTTTTTTTTTTAATTAAGTGTTTTTTTTAAAGAAACGAAGCTGATTGGGTCTTTTTTGACCCAATCAGCTTCTTTCTGTGCGACCCGTGTTACAAAAAACACGGGTCGCACCGTTCACACTGAGGGCGACACGGGTCAGACACGGGAATTTCCCCTCGTTAAATCCCGTGTCTGATTCCCGGGTCTCTCTACCCAGGTCGACGCGGGTGTGACCGTTCACACTGAGCCTAGACCCGGGATTTTTGGTCTTGCCCCGGCAAAGTCCCGGGTTTTTGGCTCAGTGTGAATGGGGTATAATTCTAAAACGTAGATTACGTTTCAGAATTACTGCGCATGCGTAGTACATCATAGCGGAAAACTCCAACCTTATATGCCATGATGCCGGAGTTCTGAATACGGCCCAGAGTGCTGACCTTTTGACTATCCAACATGTATGCATTTATTTAAGGCAATATGTTTTAAGCTCTGTAAAGGGTCAAAAGATGGCTGCCCACAATATAAGTAGACACACTATGAAAAATGGTAGTGGCCAAACCAGCCTTACCATCATATACAAGGTGCACCTGGTCAACACTATCAGTGGAATTGCTACATACTCAGCAATTTGTTGAGAATAATTAAGTAACTGTGAATAGGTTTCGAGGGCGTATGCAGAGCTCCGGCCACGTTGCAAGAAGTAACGTAGATTACGTTATAAAATTACTGCGCATGCGCAGTAGCACTTTTCTGAAAACTCTGGCCGCAAATGCAATGCGGCCGGAGCTTTGCATACGGCCCCGAGTCTTTGAAGGTTCTAAATGCATAAGGATATAGTTCTGTAGATGTACATTATTTCCACCTTTCTGTTTCCCTAAAAATGTACATAATATGAAATAGTATAAACTTCCAGTTTCAACAGGCAAGCACCCTCAGCACGGTGGCTCAGTGAGTACACTTGTGCCTCACAGCGCTGACGTCATGAGTTTGATTGTAGACTAGGCCTTATCTGTGTGGAGTTTGTATGTTGTTCCCGAGTCTGCGTTACCTCCCACATGCCAAAAACATATTAGGTGTGTGTGTGTTAGGGATGTTAGTATGTAGCTCCAATAAGGGCAGAGACTGATATGAATGTTCTCTGTATAAGTGCTGTGGTGCTATATAGATAATAATAATAATAATAATAATAATATCTCATCTAGGGCCTGGTGGTCATTGATGCACTTGGAGTAACATAACCTACCAATATATTTATAATTTTTTATGAGTGTGAAATGCTCCAGCTCTCATATTTATACAGCACTCTCCCTTCACTGTGCTATTCTTCAGCTGCCTTATGTCTATCAAACAACCTTTACCATCTACCATCTACCATGACATACAGCACTCTCTGCCATGTTCATCGAACCTTTCTCCCCATCTGTTCATTCCTGTCTTTGTGTTATTTCCAACCCCTTCTGTGCCGTACTCTTCCCCAACCCCCGAGTTATCTGAAAACCCCTCCCTCCCATCTGTACCCAGTACTGTCCCGCAGAATACCTAAACTGTGAGGAACAGCTGAAGAACCAGGCCGAAATCCAGCAGAGAAGGTCAACTCCAGTCAGCTTATAAGAGAATACCTGCTGTACCTCAGCTCTAGATAACATTCAGCAGCACTAACCCATTGAGCCTAAAAACTTAAATCCCATAAAAAAACCCAACATAAAACGCTTTTCCAGGTAAACTTCAGGCTCTCATTCAGCAGCTTCAGGCTTTTCTTATCTAAACTCAATTTTAAAGAGCAGATACCTATATAAAATGCAAAATACAACAAACAAAACAATGAAACAACTAAATACATAGGGCCAGATTAAAATTGTAAATGCTCCCCTCCCCCTGCTCACCTTATGGAGTTTATGCGGGTGGAGTGGTTGCGGCATCTTGTTGGATTTAAGTTCCATACGCCCGGGGAACATCTTGCATGCGCATAGCCAGATATTCTTCCACCTTGTGCAATCAGCGTTTGGAAGTCGGGAGGCGTTATCAAATCTGAATCTGGCCCCTATTTAATAACTGACACATCTTTCAAACAGATGACTCTGGACCAAATTTTTTATATTTTTTTATGTAACAAGATGATGCTGTTATTGCACACTTAAGTGTGTTGTTTCATTGTTTTCATTGCACTCTTAAGTGTGTTTTTTTTACACCAATTCTATGCCATGTAATTATAATTGATATGCTCTAATTATGTACTCGTCCATTTTTATTTATTACTTGGTTTTGGGCACTTCTTTGGAAAAATGATATCTATCTAATCATTTATGCAGAATTTATCTTAGTGATTTCTTACAAAAATCCATATCATTTAGAGAAAACAATCACAAAAAGAATAATTGTGCCATGTTTATCTCTTTTATTGTTATTTTTTCTCTTATTCTTGTAGATTTATTATAAATGGAATGGGTACTGTAACACAACCGTAAATCTCTGCTTAAAAGCTAGTTCTGCATAGACTGAAGGAATCATTATCGCTTTATGAATATTTTCATGCTGTTTAACAAATATGGCACCACACCAAGATTATGAAGACAGCATATGTACGCCAAGAACAATAAGTAAAACAAGTGATATTGCAGGGGTTCAACCACGGTTGTTTCTGTGCTTTTACTACAGCCTTAAATGAACTGATTATAGACAAAACTCCTAACAAGTAATATATATCATATCCGTGCATTAGTGTACACACAAAAGCAGACCCTATTAATGAACACACGTGCACACCCATACATTACTATTTTATATACATTTCAATGTTTGCACAAATGCATGGGTCAAATGTTAATCGTATACAAGACAATGGGCCTGATCCTGATTTGCGTATGCCACAATTGTGCTTGCATGTGCCAGATGCTACTGTTAAATACCGTGTATAAGATATGTACCCCAAAAGTACTGCCCTTGGATCAGTACGTAATTACCCGCTATGATCCGAAAGTTCAGACCGCGATTGCGAAAAATAGCAAAGATGCGAAAGATCGTTTCAACTTACGAAACCGTATTTACTCAGTAGTACAGGGTAACGACAAGGCACAGATTCCAACAGCAACAATCGCAGCGCATCCACCAGGCGGTCAAGACGTCAATCCAATCGTCCCACAGGAAAAGAAGATGAAGGAGTAGAGATCAATGTCCCAAATCAGAGTCTATTTAAAGTCCACAGATGAAAGGAGCCGCCGAACTCCTGCTTGATTGGAGCAATTTCAATCCTCTGCTGATATTCGCTTCTCCATTGGTCTTTTTCTTCAGATGGTCTCCCATTGCTCCTGGTCATCCCTTTGTTCTTCTCCTTGGGGGGGTCGAAGTAACTTCCTTCACACATTCATACACAATATTAAACTAACCTATGCATTGCGCTAACTACTGCCGCAGACATGCGGTCTTAACAGCATCTAGCTAACAACATTTGTCATAATTTAAGCTACCCTACAATACTAAACATGCCACACATCGTACATTCGTTCGCAGTTCGGCGATCTTTCCTTGATTACTCCGTCTATAGAGAAAATACGCAGTTTTAGTAAACAGAAACATTTTTATACATTAAGTGGTTACAAGCTGTATATGTTTTTATGTATGTGAATATGTGTTATGTGAGTTTATCGTCGAATGGCGAAAAAGCCCGCGAAAGCGTGAACGCGCTTGCAAACGAACGCGTATGCTCTTTTTGAGGTCATTTGTTCTGTCGCTATGCAATGAATGGTATGGATATGATTTTATTAATTTTCTGTTTCGACACTACACAACAGATTTCCTTGTGTACTGTACATCACTCCACATGCCTAATCCCCACAAAGGAGAGGTGCTAAGTGTCTAGAACTCTGTACATGGGAATTTATCTCTATTTATGTGCGGGTTACAGACCTCTGTGCGTACATGCACGGAGGTTTGTGTCAGTTCCAATGGCCCTGATTTAGAGGTAAGTATACACCAGCGCAGTGTATCTTAGCATGATTAGGGTGTTAGGTCACGTCTAAGGACAGGGGACTGGCTGTGCACAGCTTAATTCTGCGCTATGCGCTAGAATTTTAGACTTCATATGCAATACAAATGTTAAGTAATTATTGTTGGAGAATTGTGCTGTTGTATTGTAAATATGTTATAAATACAATAATAATAATAAAAATACATTTTGCATAATTTTTGCTAATAACATCATTATTTTGTATTGTTTTAGTGCGTTCACATTGCGAGTGAAGTGATCCCATAGCCGCCCAGAATTTCCATCTGCACACAGGGCACGCACGTTGCATTCTGATTTGCGGGTGCCTTTGGATCAGGCCCAGTGTTTATAAGACAATTTGATTTCACTAATGGATGTTTGTAAGCTGGAAGCAGTCACTGATGAATGTTGCACTATGAGGGGTGCAAATTTATTTCTTGATTTCTGTGCATGCTACAACTGAGGACTGCTGTTAGTAAATTTTGAAACATGCAGCCAGATGTGTATAGGCTGACAGGTGTAATGCTGAAGCCTATAGTTTGCATATTTTGCTGCAAGTATTTATTTTTATAATTAATTTAAATTATTGCTTTTTATGTTTGTTCAATTACAATAAAGAATTTACATTGTTTTCAAATCTTTTTTTAAGCAAAAAATTATTTTAAAAATAATAAGGCAAAATGTGTGGCAATACGCTGCTATTCAGGCTAAGAGAAAAGACTGTCAGTATAGCTTAGTGTAAGCAGAATTACAATTATTACATGAAATGTTTGAAA
This sequence comes from Limnodynastes dumerilii, assembly GCA_011038615.1. NCBI lineage: Eukaryota > Metazoa > Chordata > Amphibia > Anura > Limnodynastidae > Limnodynastes > Limnodynastes dumerilii. The sequence continues at coordinate 147,680 of WWET01003786.1, read as the reverse complement.
TGTTTTATTCTTAAATGTAACCATTTCATATTTGTAAACTGTGTGGGGGACAGCCAGGACTATTGTCCTCCTGGGCCCGGACCTGATGGAGGCCCGCCGATACTTACCTAGCTCTGTAGCAGCAGGTAGTAGCGGTATCTCACCACTGATATTTGCTGCTCAGCGCTATTCAGTAGCCGGTCAATGCGCAGGGAAATTCTTCCCTGTGCACTGGCCCGCTGGTAAAGCATGTCTGCCGCAACCGCCCCTATGTGACGTCATTAATGACGTCACATAGGGGGCAGGCATCGCGGCTGGGTCTCGGGCCCCGCATGTGATGATGGCGGCCCTGGACTGTGCTATAACTAAGAACAGGGGCATATAATGAATGAATCTCCTCTGTCTTACCTTACACTTACACCAGCCCTGAGCTGCTATGTTATTATTATTATTACAGTACAGTAATTGTTCCAGTTTAGAGCATACCCTTTACCCTGCAGACTGACCCTCTACCTGCTATACTCTCATCAATCATAACAGTAACACAAGTTGGGTGTCTTGTGATAGACCTTTATCTCTTAAGGTGACATAGGTTCAAAACGTGATGGAAAGGGGCACAAGTCTTATGAGGCACCTTGGCAGTGGGTCTGGAAAATATTATAGAGAGATTAGCTTTAGTTACATAAAAACAACCCTAAGATTTACTAAGCTGCGGGTTTGGAAAAGTGGAGATGTTGCCTATAGCAACCAATCAGATTCAAGCTCTCCCTTTCCTATTACATACTAGAGAATGGCAGTTAAAATCTGATTGGTTGCTATGGGCAACATCTCCACTTTTCCAAACCCACAGCTTAGTAAATTTGGCCCTAAGCCTGCAAAGTTAGAAGTGCAGTCAGGTGGGGTATATGACTTGGGCTATGCCTTCATAGGGACATTATACAGAGATAAGATTATACATATATAAGAAGAATTAGCAAAGAATAGACCTGTACTTGTGCTGTGAGCCACCACAATAAGTGATGACTATGGAAATCATAGATAGTAATGTGATTTAGTTTAAAATATGTTATATTAATCTGTCACCCAACGCCCTCTGAACAACCTCCAATGCATGGGGGTATGGGGCAGGCTGTTCTATATGCTGTGTGCCAGGAAGCATGATATCAGGCCTACAACTGCAGTCAAAGTGCAGTGGCCGACAGCCAACCGCTGTGCACGCTGTCAGTGGATGGGAGGTTACATAGCACTTAGTACTCTGTCAACTGGTGAAAATGTATTTATAAATAGCGCTCATAGACTGAATGCTGCCTAAGCTGTCAGCTGCTGACATTGTCTTACACGAGTGCAGGGTGGGCAGCTGCAATGAACCTCCCTCACCTCTGGGCCCCATAGCAGCCGCCCCCCCTGCAGCCATGGAAGTTACATCACTGATCAGTAAGTTGTAATGTACTGTTTACTGAGTTCTGTTACATCATAACCAGTCACCTATTCTACATTGTGGACAAATAAAACATTTTGGATGCAACGCGTCGTTAATTGACTACATACCTTTAATGAGAACAGTCATCATCATGACAATTGTGATTGTTGTTTAGTAAAACTTTGGGAGATATCAGGGAATATTCTGTTAATTAACGGGAAATCGAACTTCACTTATGTTGCAATATCAGCTTCATAGACATATATTGAATGCGACATTTCAGTCTGAAAGTTGTTTTTTTCCTACACTGTTCTCCAAATTTACATTCTGGAGCATTTATCATGTCGAATGGTCTTCTTCAGACAAGATATTTTTCCTGGTTAGGGTTAGGCTGCAAACCAGGATGGTTAGAGGAGGGTTAGGGTTAGACTGTGGGGAAAAAATAGTAAGGATTGGGAAAGTTAGGCTACATGATGATGGTTAGGGTTAGGGGAGGGTTAAGGTTAAACTGGAGGATGATGGTTAGGGAAGGTGCAGCATGATGATGGTTAGGGTTAGGGGAGGGTTAAGGTTAGGCTGCAAGATGATGATGATTAGGGGAGGGTTAAGGTTAAGCTGCAGCATGATGATGGTTAGGGAAGGTTAAGGTCAGGCTGCAGCATGATGATGGTTAGGGTTAGGGGAGGGTTAAGGTTAGGCTGCAAGATGATGATGGTTAGGGGAGGGTTAAGGTTAAGCTGCAGCATGATGATGGTTAGGGAAGGTTAAAGTCAGGCTGCAGCATGATGATGGTTAGGGTTAGGGAAGGTTAAGGTCAGGCTGCAGCATGATGATGGTTAGGGAAGGTTAAGGTCAGGCTGCAGAATGATGATGGTTAGGGGAGGGTTAAGGTTAGACTGTGGAGGAAGGAGAATTAAGGTTAGGGTTAGGTTGCAGGAAGGGGATGGTTAGGGTTAGGGATAAGAAAACTTACCTTTCACCGTTGCAGTCTTCAAACCATTCCGTTGCGGGAGCCGAATAATGATGGCAGCTGGGCCTACATTATCATAATCTGTCGAAGGTGAGACCACTCGAAACCAGCGAACCACACCCCAGTCGAGTAATTTATTTATATGATTGATGTATGGAAAACAACCAGCACTAATGTAACAAAACAAACTCTTCGATGGAAGATGCAGATGTTCTTTTCCTGCCCAGTCCATCTACTGGAGAGATGATGTACAGCCCTTTCCACTATTCTCACCATTATTCTGTGCAGTAAGAGGAACAATAGCTCACTCCATTCATCACCAAATCTCCCAGCTGCTTCATTGTTTTAATTGGAACGTAATATGTAAATCATGAAGACAAAAACTACAGACAATATGATATGTTAAACATGGTCGCCTATGTTTGCTTTTATAAACACAGCATAAAAGTCATTATCTTTATTACAGAAGTCCCTTTCCACTGTCAGAGATAATTCTAAATGATCTCTTTACTGTATTTTTATCCTTTCAAAAAATGGTCCCAGATTCAGAATTAGGGTTGTAAGGGGACTTACATAAGTCATTTGCATAAGTCATAAAGAAACAAATACACCGGCGCTTTCACACAACCCAAACGCAGCTGTACTTAGTCAGGACCTTGCTCCTGTATTGGACAAACTACTAAAGAGAAAAGCAGCGCTGTACTGGATTAAAAACAAACTAAATTTCAAGAATAAATGTCCGCAAAGGCTGAATTCACACACTGGTTATGCTTAAAACATTAAAAATATTTATTAATTTGATCATATATAAACACTAATAAGTGTCAACAATAAAATCCCTTTGTAACAATACTACATTTGCTGGAATAATATTGAGGTGATTCACATCCACACAGTATTAAGGCAGGATATAAGATAATAATGTTCTATCAGCCCTAGGGAGATTATTAGGGAACCTTGCAATGTTAAAAAGAGCAATTTACCTGACCGCAGGAAGATGTATAATGCTCCGAGTTCAGTCACTCCAGATGAAAGGATCTCTCCACATGCTAGTTGTATTAAGCAGGACTTCTCCACGTATTACCGAGTGGCCAGCCCAGTACTGAGAATAAATCACCACCATTTCTCCTGTGTGTAATGGACAAGGAAGTCGTCCCCAGGTTCAGCTTCCATCTGTGGACATGTCAATATTTTACCAGTTAGCAAGTGTATCGGAAACCAACAACGCGTTTCGTCTCTAATATGAGACTTTATCAAGCTGTGTTAGTCATTTGCATAAGTCACCTTGAAATGTATCATCGGGGAAGATGTTACATGTTGTAAGTTCTTCTGTACAGAACAAAGAACTTCTGTAAAAGGGGCTGGCACTTAATATCCGCATGCCTTAGGCAGGGATAGACATGATAACTAAGTACCAGGGGTGGGGAGAAGTAGTTCTGTTAAGTTAAGGTACGGTTCTTAAGTGTAAAGAACTTCATAAGAAGAAGGGGAGTGCCAAGGGAATGCTTAATTACAGATCTTCGTGCGTATGTAAGTCGCGCAGAGATCTGAATCCAGTCCAAGGTTTCTAAATGTTAAAGAATTTAGGTAGATCTGTAATAATAATTCACTTGCATGACTCAAAAATAATAAAATAAATACAGTAAGAGCATCAGTCTAAGAAAGAGATACATGGGATAAGCATGTATTGTCAGCCACCACATTGATTAAAGCATAGATAAGACAGCCAAACTTCTAAGTATATACCACCTTTAGCATTGATCAGGGTGAGTTGGCACATCGATTATATATCTCTTCCTGAGACAACAGTTTGTCTAACACCACCCTCATTTTACATCCTTCACATGTGCTAACACTTTAATAGACAAATTTCACATTGGGGACAAGAACATAGGAAAATGTGTCGGGACTAGAGGATTTTCCGTATTAATAAACTTTAGCAGTTTGAGTTGCTCTTTTTCACACATTTTTAATATAGCAGAGACACTGTAACATGTAGATTACATACCTGATAGTAAAACTCTTAAAGTTATGGCTTCAGGCTCGGATTCACACTACCGGACTAATAGCATATACGTATCTTTTCGTTATGTAGATTGCGTATATGTGGTCTTAAAAACAGTAAACTACGGACGTATATGCTATTAGTCCGGTAGTGTGAATCCGGGCCTCAGTCTTTTTTAAACCCACATAGTTTCCAAAAACTTATATTAAGAACACTGTCTACAGAATTCCAAGACTTACATGTTCTGAATAAGTAAAATCTCAACAGATCATTATATAATGTGCCACTGTTGCTTATTCTAATATTAATATGATATATTATTATAATAATTATTATTATAATTATAATAGTAGCCCAAGGAATATAGCCAAAGGGGACCTCCCAGCATTCTTTGTGCAGCTTGCTGTGAGACTGTACTTATTTGTTTATGGGATTTCAACTTTAATAGTGAACTTTATTTCATCACTGAAACAGTTGTATCTATAAAATTATCGAATAGTCTTAATGATTAATTATTAATTTACCGCACATATAAAAATAAATGACAATTGTGCTTTGCTTGACTGCTGTTTCTGATTCCATTGCTTAGAAATTTATAAAGCATGGGACAGCATGGTGGCTCAGTGAGTAGCACTTGTGTCTCACAGCGCTAAGGTCAGGAGTTCAATTCCCAGACTAGGCCTTATCTGTGTGGAGTTTGTATTTTCTTTTATGTGTACTCTTTTGTGTTTATATGCGTTTCTTCCAGGTGCTCCGATTTCCTCCCACACTTCAATAACATGATGGTAGGTTAAATGGCTGCTGAATAAATTTACCTTAATATCTGTATCTGTGAGCCTCATTTACTAAAGGCGATATTGGCCAAATCGGGACTTTAGGGCTTTTTCACAACCAACTCCAACAACATGCTGGATTCACTAAAGATGATTTGACTAAATCGCCTCTAGTGCGATCCGTGAGGGCTTTAAAAAAATCGCCTCCTGTGTGAGGCACTTTCCTAGAAAGCGACACACACTTTAATAGAAACAACATAGTTGACATGTGTTTTTCCCACAGTCAAACACATTAGAAGCATTTTTCTATCACTTAGCCTGCCAACACATATACTACTATAAGGAAAAGCATGGCCATGTGTTTGTGGCCATGCTAATCCTTATAGTAATGTAAGCGTCATATGACGTCATAAACACTAGAGCGCTCACTAGAGCCCAATAATGTAGATGATGTAATTTTTTCTATAAAAGGGTGCGACAGACCGGTCATTAGTAGCGGGGACACAGAAGAGGAAGAAGGGGTGCGTCGTGGCAAGTGCCAGAAGAGCAGCTGCAAGCACCGGAACAACCTCTTCAAGCAAGGTGACAAGCATCTTCAATCAACATTTCAAGAAGATCTTCACAGAAAGATGAAAATCCAAGCAAGTCATCCCAAGACAGATGACTGCTAAACAGTGAGTCGCTGCTTTTATTTATTATTTTATTACACATTTTTACTAAGAAATACACTTTAGGATACATGTTGTAACAGTGGCCACCATGCAATTATATATACACAGTAAGGGACATTTTATAAACACTGTAATCATGGTAAAAAATGTTATGATAGGTCATGTAATTATGACATGTTTATTTGGGTTTTTTTTTCTTTTTCTTTAGGGACACTTTACACATTTGCTTGTAGAATTCTATCACGTATCAGGCTCATGCTTACACTGCTATAAGGATTAGTATGGCCACAAACACATGGCCATGCTTTTCCTTATAGTAGTATATGTGTTGGCAGGATAAGTGATAGAATAATGCATGCTGATTTTGAAATGGAGAATCCCCGTGCTTTTCAATAGAAAAGCATGGCAATTTTTTTCATTTTAAAATCGATCAACATCGACGGCGATTCTACATCGATGCCAAAAATACGGGCATAGTAAATGCTGTGATTTTTGGTAAAAAATAGCTGCAAAATCTCAGCGATGATGATCCATGTAGAATCGCTGACAAAAATCGACCTTAGTAAATGAGGCCCTGTGTGTGTGTATGTGTGTGTGTGTGTGTTAAAGACCTTAGTATGTAGCTCCAATGGGGCAGGGACTGATGTGAATGTGAAATATTCTCTGCATAGCGATATACGAAATCTGATTTATTTTCGCTATTTAAAAAAAAAACCTCTTAATAAATAAATATATTTCATTCACTGTGCCCTGTCCAGGCAGGACTGGTGCTAGGCTGGGGAGGCGCTGTCTCTGCTCTGTAGTGCCACGCTGTTCCTGCTCTGCAGCGCAGCAATAAGGGATTTTTGAATAGTATAAGCTGCTTGCTGAGCCAGTGACAGGCTCAAACAGTACACTGAAACAGATGTATCTATATTAAAATTATTGAATAGATGTTGCTGTGCTGCAACACCTGTCACACTGTCTGTATGATAAGTAAGCTGAGGCAGAGGCTGAGGTACCCTCTTACCCTCCCCTTCGCAGCAAAGGAGGCACCTAGCACCGACCCTGTGTATTTTTGTTAGCAATAAATAATGTTTTATTATTATCATCATCATCATTATTATTATTATTATTATCATTATTACTATTATTATTATTATTATTATTATTATTATTATTATTATTATTATATTATCATTATTACTATTATCATTATTAATATTACGCAGTTTGGGAGACACATAGTATTATCATTATTATTATTATTATTATTATTATTATTATTATTATTATCATTATTTTAATGTGCAGAATTGAAGACTATGAGCTCAGTAACACTTGCACAGTAGCACAGACGCCAGTGGCATGTTCTACATACATTTTACATGTGCTAATCATAGAAATATGATCCGTAAATTGCACTTGACAAATGTGATGTAAAATGTAAGCTAATTACACAACTTTATTCTCTACAATCTCCATTTTCCATCCATTGATAAATGGTTCTCATTGTGCAGTGCCTTGTGATGTTAATGACTGCAGGATGTACTATTAACCATGCTATTTACATTATGGCTTTTTCTTTTCTTTTCACTGACAAACCATTCCAGTGAAGTGTTTCTTTTCATTATTTGCATATTATTGGAGATGTGATGGCTTCCTATTTCTAATCTTTGTAACTGAATTAATAAAATCATAAAACATTTTCCCAACCACTAAAGACCAACCTGTCTTTTTCTGAACAAAGAGAAGTATTTAAAACGTGCAAGCATTATTTAGAAAATCTACTTATTTACTTATTGCATGAGTCTATGTCTATGTACAATAAGTATTAAAGTAATTCTGAGTTAGTACAGTTGTCAATCAGCTAAGCAATAATAAAATGTAAAAGACAGATACCAGGGTTGATGACTATCCCGGAATATACGGGAGACTCCTGAAATTCAGGCAGTTTTCCTTATATCCTGCCCCTCTGCCTCTCATAAGAGTAATCCCCAGTGTTACTAGTGATGGACGGGACTGAAGCATCAAGCTCCCCCCACCCCTGGAACACTATGAATTACAGCAGTGATGTAAAAGGGGCAGGGCATAAAAACGTGATTTGCATAAATGGCATCATTAAGCTATACAACTTAATGCCTATTCAACGTTGCATGCTTTAAATATTTTTTTGTTCTTTTTTTTTTTATTTACAAGCAAATAAAACCACTAATAAATTTAGTACAGTCTTTTAATAAAGTCTGAGTAGAATGTGTGGCAATATACATATATATATTATACAATATATACATATACATATATACAATATATTTTTTATCATAATTAAGCAACACCAAAATTATAACAATTAAAATTATTTGTATAAAAACTAAATGTTGAAGCATGAAAACTTGTATAGGCTGCTGCAATACTCTCAGCTTATTTACCTATACACATCCATTTGCAAGCTCATTTTTAGGGCAACTTATCGAGAGTTGCTACTGTCGGAACTCTGTTTAGGCCATGCACATTTTCTATAGAAGTTCTGCACTTCCACTCTTGTTCAGCCCCATAGTGCACTTAGAGGCACAGACAAAGCATCACAAAACCTATCTGAACTGATTTACATAACTCATGGTTGTCTGCATCATAACCTTATAATTCATGCTATAAATATGTATAATACATTTAATTTAATTTGCCAATGTTTACTATAATTTCTATGGCCAGTTTTAAAAGTGCAAATGCCTTCATATAATGATAATGACTGGGGAAAACCTGGAAAAATAATGTGTAATTCTACTTTCCCAATTTAAATGTTCCTGCAGATTAATATTCTCTGTATATATATTTGCACCAATTTCTGCTGTTAATTTCAAATTCTGGCATAGCCCTCTCGTATACTCAGTCTGTGCTTTCACATATGTCCCTTTGCAAAATGTATGGCAGCACAAATCAGAGCAGGAAAAAAGTCTATAGTGTTAATGGAGGTCAATGCAAGTAAATCACTAGGAAATTATATCATTATATATATTTAGTTACTTATGTTACAATCGCATATTGCTTGACACTTTTTTGCGCTAAAATCATAAATTTAAAGTTTAATTAAAAATTGAAATAAAATAACATTGTCCATTCATACTTCTGTGGCAACAGTACACAATAATCCTAGCAGTCACAAATAAATAATTCCTTAATTAAATTGTAATATTGACCTTTATTTGTAAAATGGTAACTTAGCATTTGCTGTAAATTAGATGTTTCTTTAACTACTTGCTATACAGTTTTTTGCCACAAGAGGGAGTCACTTGATAACGCTTTGGGTGAAAGCTCAGAGGATTTTTGTTGTAAACAGCTTGGTCCTACAACTTTATTTTTAATATCAACTAATATACTATAAAAATTATTTATATTATCTGTAATCCACTATTCTGTTGCATCTTGCTGTTTTCAGTCTATACAATTTGACAAGCCACAGTATTTTTTTTTTTTTTTTTACATATTATCTGTAGTAGATTTAAAATAGGAAACCCTGACCTTCACATATTTTCTTTATTTAGTATTTCAGTTATGAAGTATCTCTCCACAAATCATTGGAAGGATAAACTTTTGTAGTATTGCTGACATAGACATAATGCATCTATTAAAGCAATGAAATTCTTTTCTATCCAGTACATTGTTAATATGTAAAGTCTTACTTCCAAAAACATCCTTTTATTTTAATGTTGTTACATTTATTTTACTTAATTATTTATTTTAACAAAATATAACAACAAAGATAAATACCCCAAACCCTTGCAAATCCTAGGGACACACTCAGCTAAGGGGCTGTGGTATACTAGTCATAAAGTCATTTTTGTAACAATTATACACTTGACAGCATTAGGTTGATATTTATTTATTAACAGGTATTTATATAGCACTATCAGATTACGTAGAGCTTTACAGAGAATATTTACATTTACATCAGTCTCTGCCCCACTGGACCTACATAATAAGGTCCCTAACATATACATACACACAGACACTAGCGTAAATTTATTTAGCAGCCACTTAACCTACCAGCATGTTTTTGGAGTGTGGGAGGAAACCAGAGCACCCAAAAGAAACCCACGTAGACATGGGGATAACATACAAACTCCACAGAGATAAGGCCTAGTCCGGGAATCCAACTCATTACCTCAGCGCTGAGACACAAGTGCCACTCACTGAGCCAATGTGCTGCCCTGATAGTGTATTAATGCAGACAATAGTGTATTAATGTATATAAAAATGCACTCAACAGCGTTCAATTACTGACAACACTAAGGTTTACAGCATTATTGTACCAAACTTAGTTTTGTCATGTAAAAAAAACCCAGAGACAAACACTAACACTGCCCTTAACCTAACCCTCCCTTTACTACAGTCTAACCTTAAGCTATCCTTTACCACAACCTAACATTAACCATCCACTTACCACAACCTAACCTTAACCCTCCCTTTACTACCGTCAAACCTTAACATCACTTTACTGCAACTTAACCTTAACCATCCCCCTTACTGCAGCCTAGCCGTAACCATCTTCTAACAGCATCCTAATACTAACCTTAAAACTAACATTTCGAATAATACACAAGCTTCCATGTCGTGTTGAGTTTGCAAGTGTCCAGTAGGTGTCCTTGTTAATTGTTGAAGTGTTGAGCAGGTGTCACAGACTGGAAACATTGTAGCAGCCATCACAGTTGATCCCAGAACAGTGTAGCAGGTGTCACAGTTGATCCAGCATCCTCCATTCTAGCTTTGATGAGCAGATGTCCATCAGACAGGTAAGTGTACTATACACGCACGTATCCCAAGCTATGGATATGTACCTCTGGCACATTACAATATCACTGTTTGGCACAATAGCATTCCAGTATTCTGTTTGGATGTAAAAGAGGTGCAAGAAAACTAAGCATTGTTCTGCCACCATATTAGCAGTAGGTTGGCACATCAATTCCAGCTTTGTGGGCAACTGAACTCTTGTATTGTTTAGATGCTACAGATGTTTTCCTTACTATATAAACTTTTCTATAATTTACATTAATGTGCAGTCTATGTATATAAGATGTCCTACATTAGAATAAAATCCAGTTTGTCCCATTACACCTTTTATAATATGTATAGTTTACAAAGTGCGTTCTTTGTCGTATGGTCACAAAACTGTCAAGCACAATTACAGTTCTTTTTATCTTAGACTGCTAAGAGAATGTACTCACCATTTAGTTGAAATTGGGACTCCAGCTGAGCGTGATGAATGGTGCTGATGTCATCCATTCATATGTCCATTGTACATACCATTGTCATTGAGTTCAGTCCTCTATAAAGCCTCTTTAAAGCAGCGCAGTGTACATTCATATCTGTCATTCCTGGCTGTGTTCATTACATGTTATCACCTGACGTGTGTGCGCCATGCTGCATCTTTTATTATACATGGGGCTGTACCTGTCTGCCTTCTGTGTTACTATACACGGTGCTGTACCTGTCTTCCTTGTCTTACTATGCACAGTGCTGCTCGTTTGAGAAGCTTAGTTCTTACTGTAAACTTTGCCCCCCCCCCATGGCCTGATCATCATGTAGCCATGTCACAGGAGCCAATAAAATACATGCTAGGAGTGAGATGAACAGGCATCCCATCCGGTTATATCCAGATGAAAAAAATTAATGGAATACGATACCAGAAAGATTGAGAGAGAAAGTATCAGCTCCATTTACCATGCTCAGCTGGTGTCCCAGTTACAACTAAATGGTATGTAAACAGTCTCTTATTATTCCTCTCACCTTTCCAGAGTGGGTAAGACAGCTATACATGGCATTTTCTATTTTGGTAAAAGGTTAATATGGACACTACAGTAAGTTTTCTTCCCCACTCATCCAGATGCAAGTCCACTATTATATATAGTGAACATTTTAGATATGTATCATGTGAGTATTCTCTGTTAATTGACAAAGCAATGTAAAAATTAAAGTATAAATTAAATAAATATTAATGAAAAAGACAATCAAATTTGTGTTTAAAGCAACATGCTTCCATGCAAACAATTGCAGCTATGGATCACAAGGAGAGAAAGGCAGGCTATTTATGTACAGTGTGCAGCTGTTCACAATGTAGATACCTTCACAGTAATGTATAGTGGAAATAGTGTTATACTTTGTGCAAGTACTTCAATGATAATACTAATGTGAAAGCATTTGGAAGGATAAATGGTAACACAATGGTTCAAAATAGGCTGTGGAGTGTCAGCAGGACCCAGGAATTAGACACATTTGCAAATTTAGAGGTGGGGAGCATTGGGAAATTCACCCCCTTGATGTGCCTGCATAACCAAGATCCAAGATTACCTAGAGCCTGCATGTCTGAATGCTGGTAAAGCAAAAACATCGGTATCATCACCTTCCTTTCTCCAGCAACAACTGATGTCTCTGCATATGCGACAATCGAGAGTCTTAAGGGGGTCGGGCTTGTATAGGGGCATGGCTTAAGGATGTCTCTGCATGTGTGACAGAATCATTGGTGTCGCCTGCTGCATCTCTTACTGTACGCTTTAGTACCAGCTGCCAGAGAGAGATATAGCCGAGAGAAACCAGGTGAGTAAACAGATAGGGGGAGGGGTGCCAGGGAATAAGAAAATAAGAATAGATACATACACCCACAGGTGTAGCCAGAATAGGCAATGCTGATAAATTCTTTAAAACTGTAAGAACAGGAGGGATGTAAAAGATCAGGTTATCAGAGTAGAAGAGTGTGTTGGTAGTATATAGGAACAGGGGCACACCTAGGCAGAGGTTTTGCCTTCTTCTCAGATAATGATGTGCTTTTGTAAACATGTATTTCATTCTCTGGTCAGTAGAGATCACCCATCAGTGTTTTGTTGATGATTTGGCAGCCTGCTATGCCTCATTGTTCATTACTTCACCTATGCCATCTGCCCATATTACTGTCAGAGTGTTACATGCCACCAGTCACTTACCCTCTCTGGTTCTCCTGTTCGCGGCTCTCACCTGCCGCATGCCTCTCCTCGCGGACATGCCAGTCACGGCATGTAAACATTGCCCACATAGGAGCGCCGCTGTAGTATCTGGCGGGCATGCGCTCCCTCTCTTCCTTTTGTTTATTGCACGCTTCCCACGCTAGGGGGACGTCCCAGGGGAGGCTGGTCTGCTGCTAGCCTCCATTTCAGTTCGGTACTGCCGGTGCCGATTATAGAATCTGTTCTCAGTATCTGTGCCTGCCCTGATCTCTCTCTCTCTCTCTCTTGCCTTAGTGCTTTTCTTGCGTTCACGAGTGCTCAATTTTGGTCCTGCCTTGCTCCTTGCCTGCCTCCTTTCAGTGTCTTATTACCCCACTCTCCCACCTTAGTGTTTACTCCTCTCAGTAGTTCCCTGCCTATCCTGAGTGCTTGTCATTGTTGACCCCCCCGGGGTCCTCGCTGGTTTGCGTGTGTGTGTGTAAGCCCTGGTTTTTCTGTTTGTCTTGTCTGTCCCGTTAACCCATAGCTCAAGTGTCATAGAAACATAGAAAGTGATGGCAGATAAGAGCCACATGGCCCATCTAGTCTGACCATTTGTTTATTCAAAACTATACTGACCCTAGACCCTATTTACCCTCAATTTAGTTTACAACTTAGGATATCCTTATATTTATCCCAAGCATGTTTAAACTGTTCTACTGTATTGGCCTCAACAACCTCAGATGGGAGGCTATTCCACTTATCTATCACCCTTTCAGTGAAGTAATTTTTCCGCACATTTCCTTTGAATCTACCACCCTCCAGTTTATATTCATGCCCTCGTGTTCTATTACCCCTTTTCTTTTGAAAAATGTTACCATCCTCTAGGTGGTCACAACCCTTGATGTATTTGAAAGCTGCTATCATGTCCCCCCTCTCCCTTCTCTGCTCCAAGCTATACATGTTTAGTTCCTCTAGCCTTTCTTGGTAAGTTACACAGGCCATGTACCATTTTAGTTGCTCTTCTTTGCACAGTCTCTAGTGTATTTATGTCTTTCTGGAGATATGGCCTCCAGAACTGAACACAGTATTCTAGGTGAGGGCGTACCAATGATTTATAAAGGGGCATCACTACTTCCCTCTTTCTGCTACTAATTCCTCTCCCTATGCAACAAGCATCTGACTTGCCTTTCTCATTGCTTTGTTACATTGCTTGGCTACCTTTAAGTCACCGGAAATAATGACTCCTAGATCCCTTTCCTCCTCGGTAGATTCTAATGTAATGCCATTAAGGAAATATTGAGCCTTTGGGTTTTTGTGCCCCAAGTTCATGATCTTTTTTTGGCATTAAACTGCAGTTGCCACACTCTTGACCATTCCTCCAGTCTACCTAGATCATCCCTCATTTTCTGTACCCCACCTGGCATGTCTACCCTGTTACATATCTTGGGGTCATCTGCAAAAACGCATATTTTCCCCTCGATACCACAGGCAATATCACCTATAAAGATATTAAATAGCACTGGTCCAAATACAGAACCCTGGTTGTAGTAAATGGAATCTTTCTGGGGATGGTAATCAGTTGAGTACCGGTTACCATCCCCAGAAGAGATTCCATTTACTACAACTATCTTTAAGTCCAATCCTAAAGTTTCCAGTTTATTTAACAGTCTTCGATGTGGCACAGTGTCAAAAGCCTTGCTAAAATCTAAATAAGCTCTATGTCTACAGCTCCCCCTTTATCTAATACTTTACTGACCCAGTCAAAAAATTCAATAAGATTTGTTTGGGATCCTGTAAGTTACTGGATTTAAGATACTGTACAATTTGTTCCTTTAACAGTTTTTCTATCAATTTCCCTACTACTGATGTTAGACTCACTGGTCAGTAGTTTCTCCCTACTTCCACTTTTATGCAGAGGGATGACATTTGCTATTTTCCAGTCCTCTGGAATTACCCCAGTAATTAGTGACTGATTGAATAATTCAGTTAATGGTTTTGCCAGCACCCCTCTAAGCTCTTTTAGTATTCTCGGATGCATCCCAACCTTGGACAGATGATCCAGACCCTCACGGCTAAAGTCCAATCCCAGGACCAAGTCATCGCATCTCTGCGACCCTCCAATGTTCCAGGCTCTGCTTCCGCATCCTGTCCACCTCAGGCTGCAACAGATGTCAAGGCCAACCTTCTGGATCGCTTATCAGGGGATAGTACTCAATTTCTTCTTTTCAAAGAAAGTTGCAAGCTGTACTTACAGCTCAGGCCTAATGCCTCCGGCACTGAGCTCCAGAAGGTGGGACTTGTCATCACCTTATTGCAGGGAGACCCTCAGGCTTGGGCGTTCAGCTTGTCACCCCAGGATCCGGCCCGGCAATCGGTGGATGCCTTCTTCGAAGCCCTTGGGCTGCTATACGATGACCTGGACTGTCTGGCCATGGCAGAAACCAAACTACGGGCACTACGCCAGGGAAGAAAGACTGCAGATAAATAACTGTGTCAAGTTCCGATGCTGGGCCCATGACTCTGGGTGGAACGATCCCGCACTCCATAGTCAGTTTCGTGTTGGCCTTTCTGAGCAAGTCAAGGACTTACTGGTACAGTTTCCCCCGACCCAGAGTCTAGATGACCTTATGCGTCTTTCCATCAAGGTGGATCGCCGCCTGAAAAAACGCCGTATAGAAAAAGACTCCTGAGCTTCGTTCTCTCTGGTTCGCTTCCCCACCGACACTGCGGTCATGGATGAACCCAAGCAAGAGAAGACTCGGTGTTGCACCCTGGGGTTATGCCTCTATTGTGGTGGGAAGGCTCATCGGGCAGATAACTGCCCCAACAAGACCACCTAATCAGAAAACGCCTAACCCAGACTGAGATTGAAGCGCTCCGAGATTGAAAGCTTTCTTTCCTTTTTCCTGCTCGCCTTCACCTTGACACTCAAGAGGTCAACCTGTCAGCCTTTATCTACAGCGGAGTTGCTGGAAATTTTATAGATATTGACCTTGTTTGATCCTTGGGTCTCGAGTCCAAGACCATCTCTTCTCCCGTAACTGCTTGCGGCCTTGATGGGAGTCTGCCACTCGGAACAGATGGAGTTCCTTCTCATCCGCTGTCCAGCAGCTCAAATTGTCCTCGGCCACCCCTGGTTGAAGGCCTACAATCCTCGCATTGATTGGTTCAGAGGTGAGATTGTAGGTTGGAGTGAATCCTGTGCCGGGGTCTGTCTCTCCTGCCCCATCCGCTTAGGACAAACCACGCTCTCTGGTCTTTCTCTACAGTACGCTGATTTTGCGGATGTATTCTCTGACCAGGCATCAGAAGAACTGCCTCCCTATCGACCTTCGGACTGTGCTATTGAACTTGTTCCTGGGTCAAAACTCCCTAAGGGGAGATTATTCTCACTCTCTCGCCCAGAGTCCTTTGCGATGGAAGAGTTGTTCAATACAACCTCCATAACAGCTTCATCCATTCCTCCAAATCCCTGGTCGGAGACGAATTCTTTTTTATGGCCAGGTAGGATTGATTTATTGGACCCTGTATTGATTATTGGGCTTTGAATAAAATCTAAGTACACGTATCCTCTTCCACGCATCTCTGATCTCTTTGATCAACTGAAGGGAGCAGTAATCCACTCAAATATCGACCTCAGGGGAGCTTACAATCTGGTCAGAATTCGTGAGGGAGACAAATGGAAGACAGCTTTCAACACGCACTCAGGGCACTATGAGTACCCTTCAGCATGCCCTGCATGCCCTTCAGGCTCTGCAATGCTCCTGCCGTCTTCTAGTACCTCTTCAATGAGGTACTTCAGGACTACCTTGGTCGATTCATTCCATGACAACTGGGCCCAGAATCTGACTTGGACTGAATTTGCTTACAATAATGCTTCTCACAGTGCCACTAAGGTTTCTCCATTTTTCTGCACCTGGGGATATCATCCCTGAGCGAATTCCTTTCTCCAGCCTGAGGTGGATCAATCCTCCAACTCGTGGAGGATAGCCAAGAACATTGGGGTAGATCCAGAACTACGTTTGCAGTACGTTTATTTGCGTAGCGTATTTTCGTGCGCGTAAATTCGGAGCTGTACATAGAGTGTCTGCAGGCCAGCACTGATCAGGGGGGTTTCTGGGTACTTAGATAAAGCTATAAACAAAAGAAGGGAAAAGAGGAAGAAATCACTTATGCGCACTCTTAGGAACCAAACTGCCCCTCAAGATAAATTAAAATATATAACTTTTATTAATGATATTTAAAATGTATGGTAGAACATTGCGAAATATAAAAGATAGAATAGAATTGTGTAAAGAAATAAAGAGGTGATTTAAAATGATAAACAAAACTCCTGTCCTCCACAATAACCACCTGTATAAGTACCAAAAACGCCTATAGAGAAATAGTATATATAAATTAGTCCACAGAGAAAATACTAGACAATTATGAAAAATATCCAGAGTTACAACCTAGTTTAATATTGTGGTAATAAATATGATGGTCCAGGATTAGGATACACTGTAGACAATATTGTATAGTATTATAGTAGATTAAACTACAAGAAAATATATAATTTAAATATAGGGTTCTTTAAGGCTAGGATTAGGCTGTAATTGATTACAAATCGGCCTATAGTAAGGCTAATATAGCTGTCTGTGGTTAGTAAACAGCCACTGCAAAGATTGAATAGCAAGCATGTAGCAGCCTTTCAAAGATTTCCAGGATGCCCAGCGTTAAGTCTATCCAGTGCCTTAAAAGAGAGGCATTAGGTAACAAATTAAAGATATGAGGTGAGGGAGGACAGGAGCAAAACGCCTACGCGCGTTTCGCAAGCAGCTTTATCAAGGCAAGTGCCGAGAGTCCGTCTGGCAGTTCTTATAAAGGGAAGAGGCGGGCTTCCAGCGTGTAATTGGCCAATAACAGTCTGAGTTATCTATCCCTGTCCATTGGATACCATTTCGGTTCCTGTTGCTCTCCGATCCTCCCCCGTTCTCCATTTGTTTACATGGGCTGCTGACACACGTGCAGCACCATGATTGACAGCCTCCAGCCAGCAGGGAGGTTTAGCCGCGACTCAGACTGTTATTGGCCAATTACACGCTGGAAGCCCGCCTCTTCCCTTTATAAGAACTGCCAGACGGACTCTCGGCACTTGCCTTGATAAAGCTGCTTGCGAAACGCGCGTAGGCGTTTTGCTCCTGTCCTCCCTCACCTCATATCTTTAATTTGTTACCTAATGCCTCTCTTTTAAGGCACTGGATAGACTTAACGCTGGGCATCCTGGAAATCTTTGAAAGGCTGCTACATGCTTGCTATTCAATCTTTGCAGTGGCTGTTTACTAACCACAGACAGCTATATTAGCCTTACTATAGGCCGATTTGTAATCAATTACAGCCTAATCCTAGCCTTAAAGAACCCTATATTTAAATTATATATTTTCTTGTAGTTTAATCTACTATAATACTATACAATATTGTCTACAGTGTATCCTAATCCTGGACCATCATATTTATTACCACAATATTAAACTAGGTTGTAACTCTGGATATTTTTCATAATTGTCTAGTATTTTCTCTGTGGACTAATTTATATATACTATTTCTCTATAGGCGTTTTTGGTACTTATACAGGTGGTTATTGGGGAGGACAGGAGTTTTGTTTATCATTTTAAATCACCTCTTTATTTCTTTACACAATTCTATTCTATCTTTTATATTTCGCAATGTTCTACCATACATTTTAAATATCATCAATAAAAGTTATATATTTTAATTTATCTTGAGGGGCAGTTTGGTTCCTAAGAGTGCGCATAAGTGATTTCTTCCTCTTTTCCCTTCTTTTGTTTATAACATTATACCTAAATCACAGCAGCACCACTGAAACTCTAATTGTGTATTTAAACACTTCAATTACTATAAAGTGTGAACCTACTCTCCTCTTACTGGTGCAGAAAATTATATAACTCAGGTTGGATCCTTCTTGGGCGGAAACTTAAATCCCCCTTTCTAATAATTTTTTCTAGCACGGTGTATTTCTTGAGTATTTACTCTGATTTATATAAATAAAATATGTCATTCAGCTTAAGCCGAGAACTCTTGGACCGTCAGGAAAGATGGTCCCACCCCCTTGACTCTGATCCCTTCCTTAATATTGAAAGTATTAAAAGTAATCAAACTGACTGGTTAGATGATTTGAATCAATTAAAATTTCTCCTCACTAAACAAACCAAATTCCACTTGGACAAAAAGATGTCTGAACACTATTTAAAAAATGGTCTAACACCCAGAGGTCTAAGACCCAAAGTATTTTCTAATTTTCCACTAGCATCAGAAGAACTTATCAGGGAATGGGAGGACATCTTACA
>WWET01003786.1:112932-127466 GCA_011038615.1 Limnodynastes dumerilii | reverse complement strand
AAAACATCAGCCAGAAAGCATAGGAACTGAGAAGTGGTCTGTGGTCACCACCTGCAGAACCACTACTTTATTGGGGGTGTCTCGCTAATTGCCTATAATTTCCACCTGTTGTCTATTCCATTTGGAGAAGAGCATGTGGAATTGAGTGTCAATCAGTGTTGCTTCCTAAGTGGACAGTGTGATTACACAAAAGTGTGATTGACTTGTAGTTACATTGTGTTGTTTAAGTGTTCCCTTTATTTTTTTGAGAAATATATATATATATATATATATATATATATATATATATAAATATATATAAGGTAGCCCTATGGCATTCGTAAGTCAGTTAAGAAGCGGAAAACCAGGGCGTGTCAGGGGAGTCGCCTGGTACTAGTTGCATATATTTAAGAACATAAAGCCTTCTTAAAGGTTGTAAATTAGGTCCTTAATGAGCTTGGACCTGATCCAGAACTAAGTATTAAAATCCGTACACTAGCCTCCATGTGCATTTCTGTGGCCAGGACTCTGAAATATTCTGCATGCATCTCTGTGGTTGCATCATACTGAATTGTACCTTAGCCTTACTGTGTAATTTAAATGCCAATGCCCACCCACCAATGCGATTTTCGACACTTCGTATTCCAGCAGTTCAACAACGGCAGCAGTCACTTTTTGACTGCTGCAAAAAAGACAGCGTGAAGTGAAGAAACGTCTGCTCCAATGGTGCCAGGTAAGATTTTCCCCTAAACCTAACCCTTACCCTAGTCTTCACTTTAACACTTCCTCTGTTAGAATACCTCTAACCCTCCATCTCCCACAGCCTAATCTTAACTTTCTCCTTCTATGAGCCTATCCCTGTAGCCCACTGCAGCCCATGTCCAGAAAGGGCATTTCAATATTGAGAATAGGTACTTTGGCGAAAGGGACATATGCTGTAAGTTCCCTGTTCCCAATAGTAAAAATTGCTATTTGAATGAGCAGTTTAAGCATTCAGCTGTAGGTTGTATGAGTGTTGAAACTGGGCCTTTAGTACTGGCAACTTCATCCCCTCCTACCATAGTGGCCATTAAGACCTAAACCACATTGCGGTAGATCCAGAACTACGTTTGCCGTACGTTTATTCGCGTAGCGTATTTTCGTGCGCGTAAGTTCTATACACTCCCCTTGGCACACCCCTTGAACGTACGTATTTTGTCAAGACACGCTTTCCAACCCCTACCTTAACTTTTGGCAATGTAACCGCAGTGATCCGCTCACGTACGTATGGGCAACACGTATTTACGCAGCTAAGCGCGCCCATACTGTACACTTTAAATACAAACCCCCACCTTGTTAACGTATTTCAGACGTAATTTGAACTAACGTAAAATTGGCACGCCCACACGTAAGTATTTACGTGACGCATACGTGAATGGACCATACGTTCACAATTACGCTACGTTACGGAGTGTATTTTCTATGGTGCGCATGCGCAGTACTTACCAAAAGGCGATTTTACGTCTCCGCCACGCGTAAATTCGCTCGCAAGCGTTGTTCTGGATCTGGCCCATTATCAGTACTGAATATAACTAGTAAAGACACATTAAATTTTTTCATCATAAGAAGAAAGAGTTTCCCAAACCTGATAGGTAAAAATGAGAATGGGTATACCGCTACTACCAGAGAAACTACCATCACATGTAAGTGTGGGTGTTCATGTGAATAAATAGTATATATACTGGTAAAGTAAAAAAAATTCCATGGAAGACTAGAATTGCAAGCAAACCTCGCATCCCAGGCTGGCAGGTGATTATAAATATAAAGTACTGAGCCAGAGAAAAATGCAAAAGAAATACAAATTAAAAGATTTTTTTAAATAATTCCTTTGACTAGACCTCTACTTAGTGGGCATTCTTGGCATCTTCACCTGTTAATCTATTTTGACTTTGCAAATAATCCTTCATGAGTGACTGAACTTGACTCTAGTAGAGACCCCATTGGTATATAGCCCTGAGTATGCCACTGAACTCAAGTAACGCAGAGACATGGGAAATTTGCTGTTAGAAATATGAATAAAGCTAAATTCACATATTTTAACTTTTCTGATTTTTACTGTAACCTTTACTGTGGCCACAAAACTCTGGTGCTGGGTTTTGTTTTGTTATTTATTTATTTATTGATCTAAATAGAGAAGGGGGAGCAGGTAGTAACAGAATGCAAGGAGGGAGGTGGGTGCAGTTGTGCTGGAGTGTTCATCCCCCTGTAAGCACAGCCGGCAGTCAGTTACAGCTGATCCTTCCGTTATTATTATTTTTTATAAAGTCTTCTCCTGGTGTCTAACAATTAGCCAATCAATGAGTAGCTAATGACATTTGGCCAGATCCAGAACAACGCTTGTGAGAGAATTTACGCGTGGCGGAGACGTAAAATTGCCTTTTGGTAAGTACTGTGCATGCGCACCATAGAAAATACGCTCAGTAACGTAGCGTAATTGTGAATGTATGGGCCATTCACGTATGTGTCACGTAAATACTTACGTGTGGGCGTGCCAATTTTACGTGAGTCCAAAATACGTCTGAAATACGTTAACTAGGCGGGGGTTTGTATTTAAAGTGTACAGTATGGGCGTGCTTAGCTGCGTAAATTCGTGTTGCCCATACGTACGTGTGCGGATCACTGCGGTTAGGTTGCCAAAAGTTAAGGTAGGGTTTGGAAAGCGTATCTTTACAACATACGTACGTTCAAGGGATGTTTCTAGGGGAGTGTATAGAATGTATGCACACGAAAATACGCTACGCAAATAAACGTATGGCAAACATAGTTCTGGATCTACCCCATTGTGCTACTCCATTATTGGCTTCTGCTGCTATGCACCGTCCCCACTTTCTTCACTTCCTTTCAGTCTACTTTGGCACAGCTCTGCTCAGTCTGCTGATAAGTAAGTGTTTGTGATTATTATACTGTACATGTATGATATGTGTGTGTAATTGTAATGTATGCATGTATGTTATGTATGTGAGTGTGTGAGTATAATGTATGCATACATGTATGTTGTGTGTGAGTGTAATACATGCATGTATGTTATGTTATGTGTGTGAGTGTAATGTATGCATGTATATTATGTGTGTGAGTGCAATGCATGTATATTATGAGTGCGTGTGTGTATCAAGAGAAGGTCCAAGTTAAAAAACAAAATACAGGGAAAAAGAGAATTTATAGTAAGTATTAAAGTTTGAAAAACTCACTGCAGATTTATCTTTACAAAAATGTTTTCTACATTAGTGTTAGATGGCTGATTGCTCAGCCAGAGGTAAAAATTAAAGGGTAACCGTATATGTTATATAAAAGACTGCTTAATAATCACACAAGAATGTTCAATATCCATAATGTTAGATTTCATAAAATGGGATAAAATGAACTTCTATTGTTACTTAAGACAGTAACTGTTATAGAAGACTTGAAAGTGCAAACCCATTCAATTAAAAAACATAACCTGGTGGTTTTATGCAATGCAAAGTTAATGGACTGGTTTAAAATCCATAAAAGAGTGGATTTCTTCTAATCTGAAACGGTTCATGTATTTCATGTGAACATACCTAATGTTTTCCCGACATTACATCTTTTGAGGTGTAATCACAATATGCATCAATAGAGATTAGAAGATGAACATTAGTGATCTGAAAAGAAAGAGATAGCTGAAGCACTGTGTAATTCCATGGATACTTAAAGCCTGCAAAGCAATATAGTTTGGTGGAGTATATTTTTATTTATCATGTGCTTACTGTGGATGAAAAAGATGTTAGAGATCATTAGATAATATACTTCCCATGTATTTTTTATTTAACATATCAGTTTTGTTTTCCATTAGCTTTTTATCAATGGTGGATCATTTTACAAAATACACTGTGGTTGTACAGCAAAAGCACTTGGCTCTAACTATTTCACTACTGATTATCAATCCTGATTCACATGTCAATTCACATTGGAAAACTAAGCACCGAATAGGTGTAAGGTAACATAAACGTCCAATTGGGCCTCGTCCAACATCGCTCAACACATCTTCTTGAAAAATCAAACACAGGGGCAGGGCAGGTGTTAGGTCTCTGGGCACCGGGTCCCTGGAAAGAATGGCCCTATTTCGATAGGGCCGTTTTCTAAAAGCTAGTTCTGAACTGATTGGGATTTTGATTGCTTATGCCTCGATGAGGCATAGCAATCGATCCACTGAGCACTGAACACGGTGCTCCGAAAGGTAAGCCTGAAAACTACTCCAACCCTTCCCATAATTCTAAACCTAACCCTCCC
This sequence comes from Limnodynastes dumerilii, assembly GCA_011038615.1. Taxonomy (NCBI): domain Eukaryota; kingdom Metazoa; phylum Chordata; class Amphibia; order Anura; family Limnodynastidae; genus Limnodynastes; species Limnodynastes dumerilii. The sequence goes on along the minus strand of WWET01003786.1, from coordinate 123,200 downwards.
CTTCCATTACCTTAACCCTCCCTTCACCACAGCCTGATCCTAACCCTCCCTTCCCCACAGCCTGACCCTTACCCTCTCTTCCCGGCAGCCTGACCCTAACCCACCATCTCCCGTAGTCTGACCCTAAATTTCCCTTCCCTGCAGTCTGACCCTAACCCTCAATCTCCCACAGCCTGAGCTTAACCCTCCCTCCCCTGAAGCCTGACCCTAACCCTCCCTCTCCCGCAGCCTGACCCTAACCCTCCCTCCCCTGCAGCCTGACCCTAACCGTCCATTCCCCATAGCCTGACCCTAACCCTCCCTCCCCCGCAGCCTGACCCTAACCGTCCATTCCCCACAGCCTGACCCTAACCCTGTAGAGGTTACTCACCTTTCCCATGGTCCGGGTCCTGCGGTAGTGGTGGCAGGTCCTGCGGTAGCAGCGGTGGTGTTTCCAAAAAGGAATGTGTGAGTATGCTGATCAGTATACTCACCCATTCTGAAATTTTTTTTTCTAAAATGGAGGGGTATTCGTAATAGGAACTTCCAAAAAGGAACTTTTCATTGCCCCGATTTCGGAAATCCTTCATTCTATGCGGAGACTGCAACCCTAGGCAAAATTCGGCCTGTCCCCCCCCCAATGAACCTCATGGAATTCAAAGAGAAAAGCTATACATTAAAATAACGGTGCTGAGATTACGCATTATACAGTCATTAGTGTTCTATAATATAGCTGATGGACGTATGTAAGTTACAACAAACTCATCTAAGAGATATTAGATTATGCTAAATCTAGTTAACAGTCAATGTGAAATGCGCTAGAGTAGTGATCAGACAATGATGAAATACATCTGTTGCATACACACACAAAGTTGGTCACATGGATAATGAAAGTCATTTTTGTAAGAGGGCGTCTGCACTCTTGAATCTGCAATGGCCGATCATAAGAAGAGCTGTGAAGGAGGAGCATGCGCAGCAGCTCCAGACACGACTATTTTACATATGAGTAAGAAAGCAGCGACAGTGGTCCATGGGGATGCACTGCAGCTCATCTTTGTGCCTCCCCCAAAGTTTGCCGCCCTAGCTGATCCCCTAGTGGTAGCACTGACCCTGAGGGTGGGGTGGACTTAGATCAGGTGAAAACGTTTATAAATTGTTACTTCCAACTTAATTTTTTCCTCTCTTTGTAAAATCATTTCCCTCCCTTTCTCCTACACGATAGGATGTCTGACAAAAATGTTTCAGAGCTTTTCGGGCATAGGCCGGCAGTAAAGGTGGGGCGTCACCATTAGAACTTTGGCGCATTAAAAAACATGTGGGGAGAAATATCTGTCAAAAGAGGTGCACTCTTCTAGTAAATACAAGGTCGTCTGTCCCATGATGGGTAATGATGGGACAGGCATGATGAGGTGTGCAGTTAAAGAGGTGGAGCCAGGGGAATGGGTCAGGGAGGTTGGGTGTTAAGGGCGTCTTTATTGACAACCAATGTTATCGCTTTAGTATTCCTCAGGTGACACCAACCTGCTATGCCATCTGTCTCTACCCTAAAATGTGTAGCGTATTTCAATCTTTTAATTCCAATTAATAAACCTATTTCCCCTTTTTAAAATTCCAATTCAGTTGTCTGGGTCTTTATTTCAGTGTAAATGTTGTGAGATGCGGGGAGAATGGTTTCAATCATTGATCGTTTATAAAAACTATGCAAACCTTACCAGCAGATCTGAGCCCTTCTGTCTGCTGTGACAGTTGTGACAATTGTATGCACTGTACAGATTTCTGTCTATGCTGCACAGAGGATTCCCCATGAAGTTGGATTTTAGGAAGATTATAAAAGCAAATCAACAAATCTTGATCATGGGAGTATACACTCTGATGTCATTATCTGTGTGAAGTTCCCATGTTGTCTGTGTGCTTATGTAAATTTCCTCTAATCCCTTGATTCCAGTCTAAAATGTGACTCTAGAGTGTGTATGTGCTGGTATATTTAGGAGATTAGAAAGTGAACCCCGATGAGGCCATGGGCCTGATCCAGAGCTACGACCGCAAGCGAGCGTACGCTCATCGTAAGCGAAAATTTGGTAAAAAATTTGCAACGCGCATGCCCAGTATGACAGCTTCCGGTCGCCCGGGCGTCATGAGCGAATAGCGGTCGTATTGTAAGCGAATTTTTCGCTCGATGGGCGTGCGTTCAGTACAATGGTCGCCTGGGCGCCCGTTTTACTACAGGGAGGCGGGGATAGCCATTTAAATTGTACAGTATGGGCGTGCTAAGCCCGTACGCTCAGCGTATTTTGTGCGAAAATTCGTACGGCCGACGGTTGTACCCAGTGTAGGGTATAGGCGTCGTATGCAGGTTCTTTACTATGGGAGTGTTAGGGGCGTGTATGTTTATTCGCACGGTCGAACGTACGCATTCGCTCGCCGTGCGAATTTTCGTAATGCTAGATCAGGCCCCATGTCTCAGCACAGTCATACATAATATGCTGGCACGCTAAAATGATATTTACAACCCTTGATTTTATTTTTAGAAAAGCACAAAAATTTTGGGTAGATTGGGTGGGCTTTAAATTTATCAAGTTTTAAGTAGCAGTCAAAAATGATGGATGCGTACCATTATGATAGGTTCTCAACTGAGAGGCGAAGTCACCCAGCAGCCATGACATGAGTATAAAACAGTGGTTGTGTTTTCTACAGCAGTGTTCTATAATCTTTGAGAAGCTTTAAGGAGGTTTTTTTTTTTTTAGAAACATGTCTATTTAGACATAATAGCGTATGGGATGACCAAATCAACTGTACACAGCCAGCATCAGAGGGTAGGTTTTAGATCAATTGTAGAATATTCAAAATGTGAGGTGTCTTTCAAATAGGTACTTTGAGATATTACTGGCTGCAGGTAAGCTGGGACACCGGTTGGAAGAGAGAGATCCATGAGCCAATATGATTGGCCTGCCCAGGGGATTTTCTGAGTGTTTATGTATTTTAGGGAACCTATAAATATCATTATAGGGTGAGCAACTGTTAACACTTCACGGGTCTATGATGTAATTGCTCCATCCTATACTGCTTGTAGTAGAATCCTCTACACTTATTCTTGCCACAGCTGGGTCCTTATCCAATTGTTGCTAAACCTGTGTGTCAGCTAATTGCCAGTATATCTCGTTGAAGTAGTCTAGTCAGTTTTGCACCACAATTCCACCACCTTTATCAGCCGCACAGGACACAAGATCATCATCTGTTTGACGTTCTCTTAAAGCTTTCCTCTGTAGACGAATTAGGTTAGATTGTACATGAGGTAATTGTTCGCATGCCTTATCGATACTCTCATCATATCCGGGCAACGCATTTAATAAATAATTTAATATATATACATATATAATATATAAAACATATAAGGCAGGAAATAATGACTAGTAACAACAGATTTAATCTATCTTATTGCTTTTCTGTTTCTTATTAAAATGTATAATGCTCTTCCAGTCATCCTTCCTGTATAATTGATATGCACATATAGTTATAAAGTTGCAAAAGAAGCACAAACTCCGTGTTCATGACATGTGCCTGAGGGGTTGCTCTTTATAAACTTGTGGCTCGAGGCCTGTCATTTATTATGTGCTGATAAAACTGAAAGGGCATTAAATGGATAACTTGTTTTCCACTTACTCCATTACTTTTTTTCTTACAATGACCTGGATTTTCTCATAATTTATATGCATGTATGCATTATATGCATTTATACTTGTGTAAGTGTATGATAAACATTTTACAGTAGTTATCCGTGTAACAGATATAATACAATATATATTTGAAGGTGAATGAATTAATTCATTACTTTAAGGAAAAAGGAGAAACTGTTAAAGAAAAATAGAACAACAGAGGGAAAAAGGGGGAAAACAATGACAGGTGAATGTCTAAATCTGAAGGGTACCTAGGATCACACAATAATAGCAAGACGCAGATAATGTATATAAAGAAGTCAAATATATGTATAAATATAGTACACATGTACATAAACACAAAGATCAAAACACATAGAAAACAAGAAAGCATGAGAACTATCTTTAAAGATTCCTTAACATAGTTAATCTACGTGCCTAAGGGCTACAGAGATTGCGTAGTCACAGTGAATACGCATGCCCAGTTTAACAAAATGGAAGATTACGTACCTAAGAAGCCATTGCTTCATAGGTGTGAATCTGGGCCATGATGTTTAAATTCCCTTTTAATAGATTACTAAGTTGGAACAAGCATACAGTAGAACTATCCTGTGTTAAGTATGATAATTCATGTAGTATAATGTGAAAAACCAAAAGAATTTACAGTCTTCTGCCTGTAGCGATGGAGAAAAGATGAAAAAGAAAACTTTTGGAGTTCTCCATTAAAAATCCAGAGTTCAGGTGTGTTCCATTAAAACTCCAGGTCCAAGTTCAGGACCAAGATATATTACATGGGATTTTCGCTGAAGATCCAACAAAAGAATAATCAAAAAGGGTTCTAGGATGATTATTGGATGATCTGCAAAAAAAAATGTTACTATACACTTAGAACTTGACCAATAAAACAATAATTGTAAAATCAGGCTGATAATTGCTCTAGTGTATGTTCAGCTTTATTTAGGGATTCACAAAAGTGGTTGATGGACTTGTCTGCGCCACTCCAGATAAAGATAATGTTGTCAGTATATCTGTGCCAGAGGACCAGGTCTGTCCCCGCCATAGAGATGTCAGTCTCTCTCCAGACTACCATAAAGATTTCAGAATAGCTGGGTGCAAACCTGGTCCCTTAGCTGTGCCTCTCAGTTGTTAACAAGCTTTATTTAATTATATTATTGATATTTTATTTAGAGCTGTCATCTCTTTTATGTAATATGTACATTGTTGTATGTTTTTAGCATATGTATATATCTTTTTCCTACTATGTATCTTATTCAGTCAGTGACATTGGGGTAGATCCAGAACTCCGCTTGCAATCCGTTTACTAGCGTAGCGTATTTACGCGAGCGTACCTTCTCTACACTCCCCCAGGAACTCCTCCTGCATGTACGTACTTTGGCCACTTTACGCTTTCTAAACCCTACCTTAACTTTTGGCAGCGTAACTGCTCATGTCCACACACGTACATATAGGCAGCATGTCGTTACGCAGCTAAGCACGCCCATACTGTACGATTTAAATGCAAACCCCCGCCTACATTGCATAATTTCATCGTACTTTCGCCTAATGTAAAATAGACACGCCTCTTGAATGTTTTTACGCTACTGATACGTGAAAGGCCCTTATGCTCAGAATTACGTTACGTAGAGTATCATCTTTCGTGCGCATGCTCAGTATATACCAAATCACCTTTTTACGCCTCCGCCAGGCATTAATACGCACGGAAACGTTGTTCTGGATCTGCCCCATTATTACATAGTTGCAGATTTTTTCATTACCATCAATTAGCTTTAAACAATATACAATGACACAGATGCCGATGATTCATTCAATTATAAAAGAGCCAGCCCCTTGCATCAGCACTTTGAAAAAGGAAACCAGAACAGGTTCCAAAACACGCCAGTGGTACCATGGTGGACTGCCTGCAGTGCCTGAAGCTGATCACCACACAGACTCTACGTGTCTGACCCTGTGCATCCACACGTACTTTTGGGTATGTGAGTGTTGCTCTCCTCCTATGTTTTCTTTCACCATCTTCTTACTCAGTTTTAACGTGTTGTTTAGTAATAGATTCTACATTTCTTTGATCCTGAAGCATGGTGTAGCTGAAAGGGTTATTTTGACACAGAGGCAGCACTGGCTTTCATGGGGCTGTGCTTGTAATATGGATTCTTATTATTACTGGTAAACTTGAACTTTTTACTATTGTATTTTGAGTTTTTGGATCTTTTATTTGGTACATCATTTAAGAGCTCTTTACCTTTACCTTGGCTACAGATGTGATTTTTTTTTACCTCATCTCATTCATCTTTGTCCTATTACATTCAGGGGCATTATTTTGTGTATGATATCAGAGGTATATTTTTTGCAATAGTTTTTATTTTTTTTATATGTGCTTTGTGCTATTAGACCTTCTTATTCACTTTAGGAACTACCCTACTTTTTTGACCAGTTGAAATCCCTTTGCCCATTGTTATTACCATCTTTTCAAACCATTATCTTTCTATCTTTTTGACAGCTGCTCATTTTAACATATAATATCTCTACATTTATTTAATGAATATATTATTCAGCTTATTTATTACAATTTTTTGATCCTGTTGTAACCATTTTGTAGATTATTTATCTTGATTTTACCACAGTGCATACTTTATCACTCTATTTTGGGATAAGGGGTTAAACCATTCATCACTGTACTATTTACATTTCTTCCCGCTCCCACAGAGTGGAAGCTGTTTCATTTACTACCCAGTCTCTCTGTACTGTTGGGATATTTACCAGGACAGAATTCTTGATGTAATGGTTCCATAGGATCTATATAGCTCTTGGTAATGTGTATTGCACATGCACAACTTAACAAAAGGGTGTATTTCCCATCCTAGAGATCTGACATTGATCCCTTGTGTTACAACACCACCGGAATTACCTGGGATGAGGACCAGGGTAGTCGTCTGAAAGAAGCGGACGAAGCCTGAACAGGTCGCGGAGTCTAGCAGGATCTGGTTCTTCGCTAGAGCCTCTAATGGTGAGGATAGACTTGTGCTGCAGATTTTCCCCCTCCCGCGGCTCCTGGGGCAACGCCCGCGAGAGGAACGAGAGTGGAAGCAAGACAGAGGGGAATGGGTGAGAGAAAGCAGGTAAGTAGAAAAAGTAGCACCAGAAGGGACAAACAACAAAAAACACTGAACGGACGTGACCGGGAAGACAAAACAGGACTGACTAAATAAACAAACTGGGTAACTCACACTCTCACTCACTCAGCGGGAAATCCCCCATGGGATACAATTACAGACACTCAGGAACAGGATGGGTTAATACACAGAGGCAATGAGCAGCAAGTAGAGGGGAATACAGACAAAAGGGTCACAGCCAGGAACAAGGCAGGACAACAATGGGACACTCAAGAAAGCAACAGAAGCACTAGGCAGAAAAATATAAGAGGCAAGAGATAGAGAGAAGCATGGGGCAGAATGCGCTATAACCGGCGGGGCTGGAGTGAACTTGCCGCTATATTTACAGGGAGGCTGGCCAGTCAGGGGGCAGAGACTGGACCAGCCTCCCTGACCTAATCATAGTGCGTCTTGGCTAGTAACTATAGCCAGGGCGAGGGGAGAGACAACGTGCATCAAAAGAATAGGAGAAGCGTTCTGGCTGCTAGGCAACCAGAACAGCGGGTTCTCTATGCGTAACTTTGAGCAGATTTTACTAAAGTACGTACGTAGATTGCTAAACCAGCCCATTCAGCCCTATTTAAATGTCACCCCTACTTTCTTAACTTCCAGCTTACTGTACGTAGTACTGGCACGCCCCTTCATATGGATCTCATTAGACACGAACTCTGTATGTAACGGGTTTCTATGCGTAATATTTGGATTGCGCATGCAGAATTTGCATAAAATCATCAAGATGTGCACACTTGCCTGCATAAATTTATTACGTTATTAAGTTTGAATCTAGTCCGTAGTGTGACAAAGGGCCTGATCCAGACCTACTCATGAGAGCAGAGCGTATTACCGCTTCAGCGTAAAAACTTTCACTCCCATGACACTCCCCTTACATTTACCTACGTACGCCGGCTGAACCCTACCTTAACATTTCCCGGCGTCGGTACGAATTTTCGTAGCGACGCGCTGATCGTACCGGGCTAAGCACGCCCATACTGTACAATTTAACTCCAGCGTCTGTACTAACTTTATAATAGAAACACACCCCATCGTCGGAAAATACACAAACAATACGAACGCCTGAATCGCCGCTACGAAAAGGTCTTTGGTACGACCAGAAGTTGTCACTCTGCACATGCGCACTGCATTTTTTCTGCCGATTTTATGCTTACGACCAGCGTACGATCGCTTGCGAGCATATGTCTGGATCAGGCCCAAAGTGACCATATAAAGACTAAAATGCCTTGAAAATTTGTGCAAGCATGGATCCAGCAGAAAGTACATTTTACTATCCCAATGCCTCTCTCTATATTCTAGTATTTTCTTTTTATGTCTTGAAATAGATAAAAACAGCCAAAAAGCACTAGTATAACAATATTGCATTGCTCTGGTTTCCAATCATATTTGGAGTAGAAAAAAACAACAGAAATCTGGTCCAGTGACAAAGAATGACTAATGCACTAGATGAATAGATTGCAAAGATTAGCCATCCAGTGAAAATGCTCACAGTTCTACTGTTACCCCAGCAGAAGATACCAAATGTTTACAACATAAAAAATAGCATCCCAGCGAGCTCTCCACAATGCAGAGACAGTTCAAGATTGATTTGTATTTTCATGCATTTCATTTGAATTTTTAACTATAAATTTTGGGGAATAAAAAAATGTTTTATTTACTGAAAACTTACAATGTGTAACCATCCCAGTTTACATGTTAAAGTCTCAGGACCGAATCCTCACTTAATAACGTGACCCCTCCTACGCATTTAAAGTGTGTAAGTGGGCTCAGTGGACTAGAGGGTGCCTATTCTCTCTGGATGTTACATTACTTTTAATAGTGTAACTTCCATTGTATGTGACAAAGTTCCACTAAAAAGGGGCTGTGCTTTCCCTCCATCAACAAAGGTGGTTGGGGGGTATCCCACTTAAGAGGGGATCAGTAGTCGGATGGACTGTTGATCCACAAGTGTGACTTAAGGCTGTCTTATGGCAGCATAAGTCACACTGACTATGACTATGAGAGTGGGGACTGATGGGGGGGAGTGTTTGAACATAGGCTGGTATATGTGTAGATTGTATAAAACTAATCATCGCATACACTCGATTACATATTTTTTTAGGCATGCAAACTATTCAAATCTGTTAACAGACACTTAAACTGTGTATTTTTTTTTTTTTTAAAGTTTACTAAATTGCTCTTAGTCCAATAATTGTTATGATTTTAACTTAGTTTGGGATACCTTATTTATTGCTACCATACATACCGTACAGCTGTTTCAGTATTCCTTCCTGTGAAGTTGTTTACACAGTGACTGCCACAGAACAATCCCCTAAACAACTGCAAATTCTTAAAATGATTTGCAGATTTAATATTTTGTATGTGAAAGTCTCTTCCATGCACAAACCAACTTAAGCTGTAATGTTCTATAAGTTATTACTTAAGATGTAGGAAATCATATTTATTTGCCTTTTTAACTTGTAGCTTTTATGAAGTCTTAAGACTCCGCTTTGCAGAAAATTTATTTTAACTTGGCAAACAGTAAGATCGGACATAAGTGATCAATTAATTGATTAAAGTATTTGAAGTTAGGAATTTAAAAAGAGAATCTCTTGCATGGAAACAATAATGTCTAAAAGGCAAATTCAAGATTTTAGGTATTTTTTTAAAATAAAAATAAATAATTTCTAGAAATTTGATTGGATGCTATCACTGCCATTACTACTATCCTTTTTATAAGCTTTAGAAACTACAGCTCTACAAATACTAACACTGTCATATATCCACAGCACTCCTATTATTACTGCACATTTTCTGGTTAGTTTCTTTTATGATAAGGTTATGTTCTGCACTCTGCTTGTTAAGTCTACTTAGTTCTGTGCAGATCTGCATTTGTTTGCTTATGCTTAGCTGTCTTATACTATGTAACGGGTCAAAGAGTTAGATCCTCCGTTTTGTATCACTGCTTCAGTTAAACTTCCTACAGCTGTGTTTAGCCCATGGTTGCCGACTCTCGCGGAATCCTGGGAGATCTCCCGGACTCCCGGGAAAGCACCCTTTTCTCCCGGAGGCAAGCTCAGTTGAGCCATGCCTCCCAACTGTCCCGAGCGATTAGACTCTCGGAAAAAGTTTTTTTTTTTTAAAGCCATATATGCGGTTATATGCGTTATATGTGGCAGTGGCTTTTCACAGAGCACTGTACAGGAGCCCTGTAGGACCAAACCTGTTACTGAATGGCAGTGATCCTAAGTTATATGATCACTGCCATTCAAGTAAAAAGATTTGGTCCTACAGGGCTCCCATAGGAGCCCTGTAATACCAGCGATCACGTGATAAGCAGAGCAGACGCCGGGGAGAGGGAAAGCCGGACAGGAGCGTCGCTGAGGAAGACAGAAGACATCAAAGGTAAGTGAGAAAAGAAATAAATGGGCTGGCATGGAGGCTGGCATTAAGGGGCAGATATGGAGGCTGGCATTAA
>WWET01003786.1:56913-93667 GCA_011038615.1 Limnodynastes dumerilii | reverse complement strand
CATACTATAATAATATTTTAGTAATTGTAAATGCTTTTCTAAAATAATACATAAGGAAGGTCTTTTACTTTATCTCCATCAACATTGCAACCAGCATTACTTTTTTTTCTGAAAACTGTGTTTGATATTTAACTATTGGAATTTGACATATCTTGCATTTAGATCTTTTAATGATCTGTTTCTAACAAAATGTATCTGCATTTTAAATTTTGGTCTTTACCAGCCAGACATGTAACTTAAATGGCAAGTGAAGTGTGTCAATCGGGGAAGTGGTTTTTACAGAAATGTATATTTAATAGATATTCAAATGGTTCTAATAAAGTGTTAGCATAACATTCTCTGTGTTTCCAGGGCTAAGTATTTGTGTTTTTACATGTTTAATTAAAGGTACACATTCTTATTTTATATAAAGCAAGTTTTAGCTGTGTTGCAATTTACCAGACTTTACTACTCACGTGGCACACACACACAAGACTGAGCAGTAACCTGCCACTGACAGTCTGGACAGCTGGTTACAAAGAAAAAAAATGGTGGCTCTCCCTTGAAAAACATTACCAGCACATTTTTGCAGCTTGAGCAAACAACCCAACTACGACTTTCACATAGCCGTCCCAGCAACATACTGGGTCTGTGAACTCGGGATATTGCAGTGTCAACAGATCATCCTAGGATCACAGACCCTGGAATGATTGCTTTCACATTGCAGTGTGTATACTTTTTTTTACAAGTACAGCAGGAACTCCTCAGTCTCCTCTGCAATGATTATGTTTGAGTTTAAAGAAAGTTGGGTTATACAGAAAGAATTGCATGGAGATATAAATGACATTTACAGGTTAGTATTTACCACTTCCACTGTTCATTTTCTGCTCAATAAATTCTTTACACAGAATAAACTTTGTCCTATAAACAGTTCACTTAACTTTAGTTCTCCCAGTATAAAACTGGTCATTTAAAATTTTCAACCTCGCTTACACATAATCCTTTTACCTTGTCAGTTTATTTTCTATTTATATTTGCATTCTTATAGTAAAACACTATTTTCATGTTTTCAACCTTGCAAAGAAGACACTGCTACAATAGAAATGAGGCTACAGCAGACACGTGGACAAAACAGAGTCACAAGCTTGAACACTTCCTCTTTCCTCTCAGTCCTGCTTCTAACACTGCTGTGTGACTGGATTATATAGAGTGCTAAGCACTGTTTCTTGTTCCAAACTGGATCTCAAATCAATTGCTTTTGCATCGCCGAGGAGAAGCAATCGATCATCCCCAGGATGAAGATGGTAAAAAAGTATTTATCTAACCCCAACCCTTATCCTAATGCCTACCCTAACCCTCCCCTTACATTACCCTGATCCTAAGCCTCCCCTTCCATTACCCAAACCCTAAGTCTCTTCTCCCTGTAGCCTGAACCTAAGACTCCCCGTACCGCAGCCTGACCCTAAGACTCCCTATAGACTGCAAACCCTATAACTCCCCATAAAGTCACCTGTAATACTCACATGTCTGTGGCGGAGCTCCGGTTTGTCTGAGGCTGCAGTTTCTGAATGTATGAGTGAGTAAGTATACTGGAAAAAAATTTGGCATACTTACCTATTCATTAATTAAAGCTTCTAATAAGTACCATTTTTTAAATAGAGAAAGCCGAAAATAAGCTTTCTGTCTGTATTTTGAAAATGGCAATTTAAAGGTGGCGAATGCATCACGTATCAATTCCCTATGTCCTATACAGTGTAAGCTTCCTGGCAGGACCCATTTACTCACCTAGTCTGTCTGTTACAACCCAATCATGTTATAATGATCGTTTAAATTGTAAAGCAATATGATGGTGCTATATAAACGGGTGTGGGTCACCGCTAAGAACGACCCTATATTAATAGGGCTGTTCTCTCCCAGCCAGTTTTGAACTGGCTGGGATATCGATTGCTTATGCCTTGATGAGGCATAGCAATCGATCCCCGGAGCACCGGACACAGTGCTCCAAAAGGTAAGGCTAAAGACTACACCAACCCTTTCCCACAGCCTGACCCTAACCATCCATTCTCTATAGCCTAACCCTAAGACCCCCCTCCTCGCAGCCTTACCCCAACCTTCCCTTCCTAAGAGCCTGACCCCAACCCTATAAGTTCCAGGAGAGGTTACTCACCTCTCTGGAACTGTCAGTGGTGGGTTCGGCAGGTCCTGTGAAAATGAATGGGTGAGTATGCCGATTGGCACACTCACCCATTTATAAAAAAAAATTATAAAAAGGCTATTCAAAATAGAGACAGCCAAAAAGGAACTTTCACCTTTCTCTCTTTCTGAAAGCAGCCTATCAACGCGGGAACTGCAACCGATAAAAACCTGTTATATAAATAAATAATAACAAAACTTATTTCTCTAATTTACTAGGTGTAAACCTAACGATTGTTAACACTGTTGTGCAATATGAGAAGAAACTCAAAAATTCACACTCGAATGACTTGATGTGTCTATGTACAATTACTTGTTATGGGAAACACTGTAACCAGGAGTTACAGGGGGGCATCAGTCATATTTCTATTTGCTTGCTTCAAAACTAATGAACCAACTCTTGGATGGTGTAACTGCCAGTCAAGATGAATGATGTTCAATTAAACTAGCAATTTGTTTACAATATCCTAACAGCGCTCGTCATTCCATACAATAATCTGGAATAGGCTGATTAAGACCCCAATTCCCACACTTAGCATTAATCAGTGTGTATTATGTGAGCACAATGTTGTAAACGCCGACTGTTAACTGGCAGGACTAACTGATAAGCACTCCTATAGAGGAGAGAGCGGGGACAGAGTGGGGGTGAAAGGAGACAGGAGAAGCCAATTTCCGCAAGCAACATGCGTAAATCTAGCTGTGGGAAAGCACTGCACATTTGCGCATCCGATGCTAATCGTGCGTAACTTGCACGTAACTCCGAATGGTAGGGTATGGCATTCCTACACAAGGCGAATATACACAATGGAGGGAGGCATTTCAGTTGTACAGTATGGGCTGGGTTAGGCAGTTATGTACGACAAGGCATTACGTATGACCAGAGATCCGCAAGGAAAAGTTAAGATACGGTTCCGAACATGTAAGTCAGCTACGTTACCTACGTGAGAGGGGAGTGCCAGGGGAGTGCATTATCCTTTTTAGTGCATAACTTAGATACAATTGCGTATGTAAAATGATCTTAAGTCTGGATCTGACCCTGACCCTTGAGATCATTTTTGTGGGTCTGTTAGCTTTGTGAAAAAAGTGTGTGTGCATTCAAATAAGTGGATGGAGGTGTAAATATTTGTGCCAGCAGAATAATTATATGCACTCTCAAAACACAGTGACAATGGGGCAGATCCAGACCTATGGCCGCCGTTGTTTTTACGGACGGCCATATGCGTAAGAACGTTATTTCTGCTGTTCTGCGCATGCGCCGGGCAACATCTGCCCGGCGCATGCGCAGAAATAACGTTCTTACGCATATGGCCGCCATAATAGATTTATCAAGGTGCCCTGGATTGGAAGGGGCATGCAGCAGTAACTACGCTGTAGTTACGGAAGGTAGGAGGGGGAGGGAGGGAAATTAGGAAGGGAGGGCTGGGTTAGGGAGTTATGATTAGTTTCCTGGCATAATTACCCACTGTTTTACGCCAGCTGAAGTTAAGGTACCCTTCAGCCGGTGTAACAGTGGGTAAGTACGCCAGGACGGGGGGAGTGTCGGGGGGGAGTGCTTATGAGCTACGCTGGCCGTACGGCACAGCTTAGCTCTGGATCAGGCCCAATGTGTACTAATGCCTTGGATGTCAGCATTTACATTTCAAAGTGGCTGTTAATAATACATACAGCTATTAATTATATTGATAATAGATTCAATGTGCTCTGGGCCAGTAGCCACATGTAACGCTGCTTGCTGTATTTGTGATAGGCTAGGTGTTAAGCAAAGGGTTCCAATACTCTGTCAATCAAAGTGCTAGTGCATATACAGTACAAACAACAGAAAATATATCAGCTGGCAAAACATAATATACCCAAAGCAGTCACAAAAAACCTAACACTTCGTATCTTAGCCTGTGCAGTAATTGACATGATGGCACATGTTAATACCAGTATACCTTTTAAGTGTCCGTTATGGATGAACATGTCGCGCCAGAAGGTCGGCCATGTGCCTGCAGACCATGAACCCTGAAAGTATGTGCCAAAACTGCCGCCCCCTGTCGCGTCAGAAGTTGTAGCTCCTGACTGGACAAGGCAGGTGTTGGCCAAATGCTGACGCCATTGAAGTTTTCCAAGAATGAATCCCACACCCCAAGATCTGCCTTCAGGTCATTGGAGAGGGGGATCCATGCTCTTAGGCTCTTGACACCAGCTTTTGCATGTTCAAACCCCCAGCAAAAAATTTTCCCGAAGGGTATCACGCGGAAGGCGAACCTAAATGAACCCACCAGAGATTGGATCCTGTTTACGGGGAGTCTGTTTGCATTAAGAGCTATCTTTATCAATTTATGCCGGTTGGCTGACCTTATCAGCCGGAAGAGGCCCACCACCATGTCTATCTTGATGCCCAGATAGGATAATTGTGTCGTGGGTCCCTCTGTTTTTTCATGCGCAACGGGGACAACCATGGATTCAAATAAAGTCTGGGTAAATGACAATAAAAGTTGGCAAGTATCCGAGCCCAAGGGGCCAACCACCAGGAAATCATCCAGGTAGTTAGCCACCCCTTCCAAACCATACTCGTTGACAATGCACCAAGCTGCTGAATGCCTTGAAAAATGCACAAGACACTGATTAGCCCATTAGCCCAGCAGACATTTGTCAACATAGATAGCACCTTTTATTCTGAAACCCATAAGTTTAAATAACGAAGGGTGAAGAGGAAGGAGCCTAAACGCTGATTCCACATCAACCTTCGCCATAAATGTTCCGTGGCCTGCATTTTGAACTAATGATAAGGCAGATGTAAATGATTAGTATACCACACGGGCACATGTTTCCACGGGGGGAAAGATGTGCTGGATTAAACAGAATTTTCCCGGGGGCTTTCTTGGGTACCACCCCTATGGGGACAATACCAGATTGGGAATAGGGGGAGATGTAAAGGGGCTGCTCATCCACCCTACCTCCTTGCAAACTTTATCTTCAAGAACACCCGGTGCATCAGTAGCTGACTTCAGATTTCGAGAGTATGCTGCAGAAACCTGCCCCACTATGGCTTATTTGAATCCCTCACGAAAACCCTGTGATAGGAAATTGGCCATATCTCGCCTAGGGTAGTGCGCCAGCCATTCTTCTAAATTGCCGACTTTAATTGGTGACGGTGCCAGGCTGAGGTCCAGACTGTGGTCAGGCCGCGCCCTCGGCTGCTGTGGGTTTGCTGCAGTTTTTCGCTGGGTGACTACCATTGCATCGCAAGCATAAGTGTCTATAAGGGCACTTGCTTCCGCGGTTGCAATTGGCATTGTTGTAGCTATAGCATTTTCCTTTCGGCAGGGAGGGGGCGCTACCACGCCTCTTGTTTGGAAACCGCTTATGCGTGGGCTGGCCTGAGGTAGTGTCCTGCTGCACATGCGTCACGTCTAGCCATAGCTCAACGTCTTTAACACCAAATTCCATGATTGCTTGTCCTTCTGCATTGAGCCTAAATTGCCAATCGTATTTTCACCATGTGGGACCTTTAGTCCCTAACGAATCAGGTCCCCGTATTCACCTGGCCGGGACTCCAAGTACTGTAAGTGTGCATAAAGGTACACCATGCTGGGAACCAGTTGTTAAAGCTGCGGTATTGGTCCTCCGCAGCAGGCCCTTTCTTTTTAGCAGAGCTCAGCGCTCATTGGTAAGGGCGAATATATCGTCGTATTTCCCCTTTTTTTGTCTTATCCCGCATACGTGTCCGCAAACCCCAGGTTACCACAGTGTAATCACAGTGGACCTTGCTCCTATCTTTTTTGCAGGGGAAGGGGGGGTGCCATCTTAGTGGCTGTTTTCTAGGCAAGTGTTTATCTATCCTCTTTCCCAGATTACGCCTAGACCCCCCAGAGACATCAGAGGACAGTGATGATTCTGATGTGCATGTGGATACAGATACATTATCCTCCTCAACCCCAGACACATTATGATCTGATTCACCGGGCGCTGATTGCCTGGGTCCTGGCTGCTCGTCCTCGTCCATGACACCAAGCACCTCCACTGACTCCGATTGGATGTTTGCGTCAGGCTCACGCCCTGGATCTTCGGCGGCTCCTGGATCTACTGCTGACGGCAGTGGGCACCTACGAAACTAGAGGAGAGTCTCCAATCCCACAACCGTGTCCCTAGCACATTTGTCAGAAGTGCGGGGGAAGCGGGAAGGCGACTCGCTGCGGCGGGGGGAGTTAGAGCGGGAGCGATAACGCAGGCTTTCCCGTGACATGTGTTGATGGCTGCAAGCAGGTGGGGGTGGACATGGCCGAGAGCTGGCGTGATGGTGTGGGTCAGGCCAATATGGCCAGTCACTGGAACAACTAGGCCCATGGCAAGCAGCATCATACCTGCTGCTGACATAAGGTCCGTGGCCATGCTGGAAAGAGTATTCAGCTGGCCTGTAATAATGCCGGGGATAAGTGTCCCTGCTTCTATCATACCACCCCTGCTGGTATCCCCCGCTGTGGGGAGAGTCTGCATAGTCCTCTCCCCTATGCCTGCAGGGAGACCAGCTGGGGTGTCTGATATTATTTGACCTTAGGGGGCACCCCAGTGGGCTGTAGCGCTGACATTCCGCACTGTCCCACTGGGCGCCACCCCCCACATTTAAAGCGCACCCCTTGTGTTGTTCCTGCGGTCCCCTCTTGTCCGCCTGGGGGATGAAAAAAGACTGCCTGGCATTGATTGCCAGTCGGCAGTTATTTGTGAATCTTCTGGTGCAGCCTCACTGCCCACGGATGCTACACCGGAGCTCCGGCTCACTGATCCGGAAATGCGGCGCGCACCTTTTGTGCGCGCCCACGCTGCCTCCCCCCTGCCGAGACGCTTGTCTCGCAGAGTGTGAGAAGGATTAGAAAATTAAAGAAGGAATACAGAGATTAAGAAAATAGAATAAATGAATAGAAAAGTAAGAAAGGAGAAAGAGTTAGTTATACGGAGAATTGATGTAAAAACACTTATCTCTTGCAGAGTGATCCGTTCTGCTGAAAAACCAGGAGAAAAGAAGGCAGAGACCATAGCCACAATCACTACAAGAAAGAGGTAAGTGGCACCAGCAAGCCCTTACCCAAACAGGGAGTTTAATTTGCTTCCTGTTGAATTTATTAACTCTCTGCTGCTCTTCTATTCTGTAGCTATACAGATATGCTGTATAAATGCATGTGGTCTATTCAGAGTTCCAACATTGGCAGCTAGGATAGGTCGTAGTGAAACTGAGCATTAATTTGAAATATGCAAACAGATGTGTATAGGCAGATGGGCTGAAAGGTGTAATGTAGCAGCCTATACCATTTTTCATGTTTGCAAGAAGCATTTATTTATTTATTTATTTTCTATAAAATTATACCATGAAAATGAATATCAGTATTTACAAAAAAAAAAAAGTCTGAGCAAAACGTACCACTATACACTAAACTCTGGATCAGCTACATTATGTGACACCATCAAGTCACTATTAAATGTGTCCTTTATGTATATTAGGTTCATCTGGTTTAGTATAGAGCACAAACTTCCAATAACACAATCACAATCTGCACATTACAAGACAAGTTACATGAGTCTTCAATCAATCAAAGAAAAAGAAAGGAGCGCAGGATAACACAATGATTTAATACCTGACATGTTAATAATATTCAAAAAAAATGAGAAAAAAATACAATGATTTATTGCATTTTTATTGTGTCTTGTTTTTCTATTTTTTTTAGAATCATTTTATTAACATATATAGTAATTAAATCATTGTCTTATCCTGATTCCCTTGAAAACGTGTTTTTTCCAGTAGTAAGCAGCGGTTTGTCACATTTGAGACTTGTATATTCACTGGTTCATATACTGGTTCATCATATACTGGTTTTGGGTTTTTTGTGCGGCCCCTGTGGTGAGGTTTCTTCCCCACTTTTTCTTCTTGTGCCATTCAAGACAGATATGTGAAGATCTATTAAAACAGTCAATCATTAAGGCTCATGCTTTAAAGGGTTTGCCCTTCATAAATCAATAACCTGACAGTGTACAAATGGAGACTGTTTAAAATAGTTTTACTCCCTCTACCAAATCAATGCTTTAGAACTCCGGAGCAGACTCTGCTCAGATCTCAGTTGACATCTGCAAATCAGAATGGTATTAAGTTCATAAATCAATAGCTTAAGGTGTCCTCTACCAGAAGTCATTTTCATGTTTTTTTTACTCTATAATGCAAAATATTAAGAAATATTTTTCACCTATATCTATTATGTTGTATAATCACACTCTTACATAGGTTCTTATTATATGTATTGTTTACTTTCTTCTTGATAGACAAAGATAGTCTTATTTAGTTAGGCTTTATACAATAACAACATGATAAAAACATGATATTATATCTCATACACTATTATACAGTATATGCTTTAATTGTACACATAAGCTTTATAAATATAAACATGATGGATCTAAACGAGAGTTTTTTTGCAGCAGAAGTTCAAACACGCTATTGAAAATGAGCGCGACCTATCTAGCGGTCCGGCAGTAGCTTTGAATAGGTAGCACTAAAAATAACCGCACAGATGGCTGCAAACACGTGTATAGGCAAATAGGCTGAGGTGTAATGCAGCAGCCTATCAAATTTGCATGTTTCAAATGTATTGTTTTTATAAAATGAATTACAACTGGTAAAATTGACTGATAGTGCTATATTAAAAACTTGTTAATAAATAAATAATAATAAATAAATAATAATAAAACTAAAGTGTTTATTGGACTTACAATAAAGCATTTTTTAACATAAATAAAATGAAAGAATTCGGTTTTTTTTTTAAAGAAAAAAATCCTTTATAAAGCGTAATCGATATAAAAAAATGCCTTGGCAAAATGTGCCACAATACACTGCTAATTGGCCTTTAAAATAAATAGTGTAGTGTAGTGCAGGGGTTCTCAACCAGTAATACTAGCCCTACTGGTAGTGCTTGGATCATAGTCTGGTGGTACTCAGGGCAACTAGGCAAGCTTGTCGGGCAGTAGCAGCCGTACTTGTACTATAACCAGGAGGGATACCAGATTGCAGAGGTCATATTTAAAGCACACTATATGGACAAAAGTATTTGGCCACACCTGTTAAATATTGAATTCTGGTGTATCAATCAGACCTGTAGCCACATGTGTATAAAATCAGACACCTAGCCACCTCCCTTTGCAAAGATTTGTGATACAAAATAGGTTGCTCTGAAGAGCTCAGTTCCACAGTCAACTGTAAGTGATATTATTAGAAAGTGGATGCGTTTAGGAACAACAGCAACTGAGCCACGAAGTGGAAGACCACGTATAATCACAGAGCGGGGTCGACTGCTAAGGAGCATGGTGCGTAATAGTCAACAACACTCCGCTGATTCCATAGCTGAAGAGTTCTGAACTTTCACTGGCATTAATGTAAGCAGAAAAACTGTGTGGCGGGAGATTAAATGGAATGGATTTTCTTGGCCAAACGGCTGCATGCAGGCCTCACATCACCAAGTCCAATACCAAGCGTCAGAGGGAGTGGTGTAAAGCACAATGACACTGGACTGTGGAGCAGTGGAAATGTGTTCTGTGGAGTGATGAATCATGCTTCTCTATTTGGCAGACAGATGGGCGAGTCTAGGTTTGGCGAATGCCTGGAGAATGTTACCTGCCTGACTGCATTATGCCAACTGTGAAGTTTAGTAGAGGGGGAATAATGGTATGGGGCTGTTTTTTAGGGTTTGGGCAAAGCCCCTTATCTCCAATAAAGGACAATCTTAATGCATCAGCATAACAAGTCATTTTGGATAATGTTAGTCTTCCAACTTCGTGTCAGCAGTTTGGAGAAGGCATTTTTCTATTCCAAAATGACTGTGCCCCAGTGGTTTGATTAGCTCGAAGTGGACTTTACTGGCCTGCACAGAGCCCTGACCTTAACCCCATTAAGCACCTTTGGGATGAGCCAGAATAGAGAATTTGAGCCAGACCTTCTCATCCAACATCAGTGCCTGACCTCATAAATGCTCTACAAAATGAATGGGCACAAATTCCCACAGAAACACGCCAACATATTGTGGAAAGCCTTCCAAGAAGATTGGAAGCTGTTAAACCTGCAAAAGGAGGACCAACTGCATATATAAGTATATGTATTTGAATGGGCCTGATTCAGACTTAAGATCGTTTTACGTATGCAAGCATGCCTAAGTTACACATTATTAAGGATAATGCACTCCCCTTGCACATACGCAACTTAGCTGACTTACATGTTCACAATCCTGACTTAGCTTTCCCTTGCGTATCTCTGTGTATACGAAATGCGTTGTCATACGTAAGTGCCTGAACACAGCCCATACTGTACAATTTGAACTCCTCCCTTCACCCACAATGTGTATTTAAGGCTTGCATAGGTATGTCACGCCATAACGTCATATTACATACAAGTTACGTAAGATCAGAGTTACAGTGAGTAACATCTGCCACGCACATGTGCAGTGCATCTTCAAAGCCAGATTTACACATGTATAAATCCACTGTCGTTTTTAAGTCTGGTTCAGGCCCAGTGTCATTACAGTCCCTGTTGGTGTAAAGGTCAGGTGTCTGAATACTTTATCTATATAGTGTATCTAGATCTGAATGGAGAAAATTTTGATAATGTACTTTAAATCATATGCATCTGCAGAGTGGTATATGAGCTGATTCAATGGTGGGTAACTGGTACTCCCCGATAAAAGGTTGAGAACTGCAAAAGTAGTGTATGCAGAGTCTATGTTTTCAAATGTTTTTATTCTTAAACTTACCAGTCTACTATTTGTAATGCGTGTAGGCTTGTGCTTAGGGTCGATGGGCCAGATTTAGACCTAAGTGCAGTTTAAGTACGATTTCATAGCGTTTCTTTACGCTATTGTGAGTATTATGCATTCCCCCGGGCACTCACCTCGGTCACATGTAATTTACTTGATTTCCGAGTACCAAACCCTACCTTAACTTTTCCTTGCATAAGTACGCTCATACGTAATGGATTGTCAGACGTAATGGCCTAACTCGACCCATACTGTACAACTGAAATTTCTCCCTCCACCTACAGTGCGTATTTCTGGCTGTCGTAAGTATGACCCGTTCCTTCGTTCGTATTTACAAGGAAGGTACGTATGATCAGAATTACGACGCCTAACATCTGCCGCGCAGTACATACAAAAAGTCGAATTTACGCAAGCAGCAAGTGTGAACACGCTTTCGTACTAAACTCAGGCAGCACTAAACCACCTACACTCTAGTGGAACACGGAATTGAACACAGGCAGATCAGTCGCTTTGTATCCGTCACTTTGTGTCTCCTGCTGTGCACATGCACACTGCTAATAAACAATGCACCTACTCTGAAAAATAGGTGAATGCACAGCTCTGAATCAGCTCCAAGATCCTTTGAATATAACATCGTTCAAAATATTGTATGGGCTGGAAATATAGAGACAGCAATGGCAACGTTCTTGTTGAGCACAAGACTCATCTGTGATCTGGATATCACTAAAGCACATTTTTGAAGATCTCATTGTCTCAGAAATGAAATATATTCCATGTGATTATGTAAACTTGAATGGAAAAAAAAACAAGTCACCAGTGACAAATCCCTACCCCCTTCATTTCATTCTAATGAGTAAATGTTTAAAATTTAGTATCAGTTCAGCAATTGTTCACTCTGTAACCTTTAAGTCTATTTCATTTTGAAATATATGTTATAAATCAAGAGTATTGTGCCATAGGTAGGCTTTTGTATTGTTCATGTAAAGGAGTACCCATTATTCTTAACTAATTAACACCAAAGTGATACATTGTGCCATATGAATAGTACTGTATAAGAGGAAATAAAAACATTTATGTTTCTAATAGTTTCCTTTCAATGACCTTAAATGTTAATTTGTCTTTGATAAAGTGAGACTGTCAAGGAAAATGGTCAATAGCGTCATTATTTATGGCATTGTATTTTTCTAATAACTATCCTTAATCTAAATGAGGTATCACCTTGTCCCCAGCAGGATTCTACTTAGCATGTCTGCCATACAGTTGATGCGGCTATACAGTGTAAGTCATTATGGTTATGTTTCAGTGGCATCCTTCATAGTCTTTTTAATTACAGTTTGCTACTAATATTTAAAGTTAATGCTTCATGTTTGTATTACGTAGCATCGCATCCTTTTGCCACATATTTTATCACATAAATAATTAAATAGCATTGTGGCTAGGGGTGTATCATCTTCCTGAGCATATACACTGATTAAAAAACTGAAATAAGTGCAGGGGTTCTTATAAGGAAAATATAAAGGAACATCATAGAAATGTCTTAACCAGAAGCACAATATAATATTTTGACCTTTATACAATTTGATTTGACAGTTTACTCCAACGCGATGTGGGCATTAATAATTCATTAATGAAATATGTTCA
Organism: Limnodynastes dumerilii; assembly: GCA_011038615.1. Classification (NCBI taxonomy): domain Eukaryota; kingdom Metazoa; phylum Chordata; class Amphibia; order Anura; family Limnodynastidae; genus Limnodynastes; species Limnodynastes dumerilii. Next base: position 81,083 of record WWET01003786.1, on the reverse strand, counting down.
GATAAACTATTATTTATTTTATTTATTTATTAACAGGTTTTTACATAGTGCCAGCAGATTACATAGAATTTTACAATTTTAATAATCAGTATAAACAAGACTGGGCAGTAACAGACAAAATTGGTGGGTAAGAGGGCCCTGCTTATAAGGGGCATGGAATGGAGGCTGTAGAATGATATAAGGGGCATGGAATGGGGGCTGTAGAATGATATAAGGGACATGGAATGGGGGCTGTAGAATGATATAAGGGGAATGGAATGGGGGCTGTAGAATGATATAAGGGACATGGAATGGAGGCTGTAGAATGATATAAGGGGCATGGAATGGAGGCTGTAGAATGATATAAGGGACATGGAATGGAGGCTGTAGAATGATATAAGGGGCATGGAATGGGGGCTGTAGAATGATATAAGGGGCATGGAATGGGGGCTGTAGAATGATATAAGGGGCATGGAATGGGGGCTGTAGAATGATATAAGGGGCATGGAATGGGGGCTGTAGAATGATATAAGGGGCATGGAATGGGGGCTGTAGAATGATATAAGGGGCATGGAATGGGGGCTGTAGAATGATATAAGGGGCATGGAATGGGGGCTGTAGAATGATATAAGGGGCATGGAATGGGGGCTGTAGAATGATATAAGGGGCATGGAATGGGGGCTGTAGAATGATATAAGGGGCATGGAATGGGGGCTGTAGAATGATATAAGGGGCATGGAATGGGGGCTGTAGAATGATATAAGGGGCATGGAATGGGGGCTGTAGAATGATATAAGGGGCATGGAATGGGGGCTGTAGAATGATATAAGGGGCATGGAATGGGGGCTGTAGAATGATATAAGGGGCATGGAATGGGGGCTGTAGAATGATATAAGGGGCATGGAATGGGGGCTGTAGAATGATATAAGGGGCATGGAATGGGGGCTGTAGAATGATATAAGGGGCATGGAATGGGGGCTGTAGAATGATATAAGGGGCATGGAATGGGGGCTGTAGAATGATATAAGGGGCATGGAATGGGGGCTGTAGAATGATATAAGGGGCATGGAATGGGGGCTGTAGAATGATATAAGGGGCATGGAATGGGGGCTGTAGAATGATATAAGGGGCATGGAATGGGGGCTGTAGAATGATATAAGGGGCATGGAATGGGGGCTGTAGAATGATATAAGGGGCATGGAATGGGGGCTGTAGAATGATATAAGGGGCATGGAATGGGGGCTGTAGAATGATATAAGGGGCATGGAATGGGGGCTGTAGAATGATATAAGGGGCATGGAATGGGGGCTGTAGAATGATATAAGGGGCATGGAATGGGGGCTGTAGAATGATATAAGGGGCATGGAATGGGGGCTGTAGAATGATATAAGGGGCATGGAATGGGGGCTGTAGAATGATATAAGGGGCATGGAATGGGGGCTGTAGAATGATATAAGGGGCATGGAATGGGGGCTGTAGAATGATATAAGGGGCATGGAATGGGGGCTGTAGAATGATATAAGGGGCATGGAATGGGGGCTGTAGAATGATATAAGGGGCATGGAATGGGGGCTGTAGAATGATATAAGGGGCATGGAATGGGGGCTGTAGAATGATATAAGGGGCATGGAATGGGGGCTGTAGAATGATATAAGGGGCATGGAATGGGGGCTGTAGAATGATATAAGGGGCATGGAATGGGGGCTGTAGAATGATATAAGGGGCATGGAATGGGGGCTGTAGAATGATATAAGGGGCATGGAATGGGGGCTGTAGAATGATATAAGGGGCATGGAATGGGGGCTGTAGAATGATATAAGGGGCATGGAATGGGGGCTGTAGAATGATATAAGGGGCATGGAATGGGGGCTGTAGAATGATATAAGGGGCATGGAATGGGGGCTGTAGAATGATATAAGGGGCATGGAATGGGGGCTGTAGAATGATATAAGGGGCATGGAATGGGGGCTGTAGAATGATATAAGGGGCATGGAATGGGGGCTGTAGAATGATATAAGGGGCATGGAATGGGGGCTGTAGAATGATATAAGGGGCATGGAATGGGGGCTGTAGAATGATATAAGGGGCATGGAATGGGGGCTGTAGAATGATATAAGGGGCATGGAATGGGGGCTGTAGAATGATATAAGGGGCATGGAATGGGGGCTGTAGAATGATATAAGGGGCATGGAATGGGGGCTGTAGAATGATATAAGGGGCATGGAATGGGGGCTGTAGAATGATATAAGGGGCATGGAATGGGGGCTGTAGAATGATATAAGGGGCATGGAATGGGGGCTGTAGAATGATATAAGGGGCATGGAATGGGGGCTGTAGAATGATATAAGGGGCATGGAATGGGGGCTGTAGAATGATATAAGGGGCATGGAATGGGGGCTGTAGAATGATATAAGGGGCATGGAATGGGGGCTGTAGAATGATATAAGGGGCATGGAATGGGGGCTGTAGAATGATATAAGGGGCATGGAATGGGGGCTGTAGAATGATATAAGGGGCATGGAATGGGGGCTGTAGAATGATATAAGGGGCATGGAATGGGGGCTGTAGAATGATATAAGGGGCATGGAATGGGGGCTGTAGAATGATATAAGGGGCATGGAATGGGGGCTGTAGAATGATATAAGGGGCATGGAATGGGGGCTGTAGAATGATATAAGGGGCATGGAATGGGGGCTGTAGAATGATATAAGGGGCATGGAATGGGGGCTGTAGAATGATATAAGGGGCATGGAATGGGGGCTGTAGAATGATATAAGGGGCATGGAATGGGGGCTGTAGAATGATATAAGGGGCATGGAATGGGGGCTGTAGAATGATATAAGGGGCATGGAATGGGGGCTGTAGAATGATATAAGGGGCATGGAATGGGGGCTGTAGAATGATATAAGGGGCATGGAATGGGGGCTGTAGAATGATATAAGGGGCATGGAATGGGGGCTGTAGAATGATATAAGGGGCATGGAATGGGGGCTGTAGAATGATATAAGGGGCATGGAATGGGGGCTGTAGAATGATATAAGGGGCATGGAATGGGGGCTGTAGAATGATATAAGGGGCATGGAATGGGGGCTGTAGAATGATATAAGGGGCATGGAATGGGGGCTGTAGAATGATATAAGGGGCATGGAATGGGGGCTGTAGAATGATATAAGGGGCATGGAATGGGGGCTGTAGAATGATATAAGGGGCATGGAATGGGGGCTGTAGAATGATATAAGGGGCATGGAATGGGGGCTGTAGAATGATATAAGGGGCATGGAATGGGGGCTGTAGAATGATATAAGGGGCATGGAATGGGGGCTGTAGAATGATATAAGGGGCATGGAATGGGGGCTGTAGAATGATATAAGGGGCATGGAATGGGGGCTGTAGAATGATATAAGGGGCATGGAATGGGGGCTGTAGAATGATATAAGGGGCATGGAATGGGGGCTGTAGAATGATATAAGGGGCATGGAATGGGGGCTGTAGAATGATATAAGGGGCATGGAATGGGGGCTGTAGAATGATATAAGGGGCATGGAATGGGGGCTGTAGAATGATATAAGGGGCATGGAATGGGGGCTGTAGAATGATATAAGGGGCATGGAATGGGGGCTGTAGAATGATATAAGGGGCATGGAATGGGGGCTGTAGAATGATATAAGGGGCATGGAATGGGGGCTGTAGAATGATATAAGGGGCATGGAATGGGGGCTGTAGAATGATATAAGGGGCATGGAATGGGGGCTGTAGAATGATATAAGGGGCATGGAATGGGGGCTGTAGAATGATATAAGGGGCATGGAATGGGGGCTGTAGAATGATATAAGGGGCATGGAATGGGGGCTGTAGAATGATATAAGGGGCATGGAATGGGGGCTGTAGAATGATATAAGGGGCATGGAATGGGGGCTGTAGAATGATATAAGGGGCATGGAATGGGGGCTGTAGAATGATATAAGGGGCATGGAATGGGGGCTGTAGAATGATATAAGGGGCATGGAATGGGGGCTGTAGAATGATATAAGGGGCATGGAATGGGGGCTGTAGAATGATATAAGGGGCATGGAATGGGGGCTGTAGAATGATATAAGGGGCATGGAATGGGGGCTGTAGAATGATATAAGGGGCATGGAATGGGGGCTGTAGAATGATATAAGGGGCATGGAATGGGGGCTGTAGAATGATATAAGGGGCATGGAATGGGGGCTGTAGAATGATATAAGGGGCATGGAATGGGGGCTGTAGAATGATATAAGGGGCATGGAATGGGGGCTGTAGAATGATATAAGGGGCATGGAATGGGGGCTGTAGAATGATATAAGGGGCATGGAATGGGGGCTGTAGAATGATATAAGGGGCATGGAATGGGGGCTGTAGAATGATATAAGGGGCATGGAATGGGGGCTGTAGAATGATATAAGGGGCATGGAATGGGGGCTGTAGAATGATATAAGGGGCATGGAATGGGGGCTGTAGAATGATATAAGGGGCATGGAATGGGGGCTGTAGAATGATATAAGGGGCATGGAATGGGGGCTGTAGAATGATATAAGGGGCATGGAATGGGGGCTGTAGAATGATATAAGGGGCATGGAATGGGGGCTGTAGAATGATATAAGGGGCATGGAATGGGGGCTGTAGAATGATATAAGGGGCATGGAATGGGGGCTGTAGAATGATATAAGGGGCATGGAATGGGGGCTGTAGAATGATATAAGGGGCATGGAATGGGGGCTGTAGAATGATATAAGGGGCATGGAATGGGGGCTGTAGAATGATATAAGGGGCATGGAATGGGGGCTGTAGAATGATATAAGGGGCATGGAATGGGGGCTGTAGAATGATATAAGGGGCATGGAATGGGGGCTGTAGAATGATATAAGGGGCATGGAATGGGGGCTGTAGAATGATATAAGGGGCATGGAATGGGGGCTGTAGAATGATATAAGGGGCATGGAATGGGGGCTGTAGAATGATATAAGGGGCATGGAATGGGGGCTGTAGAATGATATAAGGGGCATGGAATGGGGGCTGTAGAATGATATAAGGGGCATGGAATGGGGGCTGTAGAATGATATAAGGGGCATGGAATGGGGGCTGTAGAATGATATAAGGGGCATGGAATGGGGGCTGTAGAATGATATAAGGGGCATGGAATGGGGGCTGTAGAATGATATAAGGGGCATGGAATGGGGGCTGTAGAATGATATAAGGGGCATGGAATGGGGGCTGTAGAATGATATAAGGGGCATGGAATGGGGGCTGTAGAATGATATAAGGGGCATGGAATGGGGGCTGTAGAATGATATAAGGGGCATGGAATGGGGGCTGTAGAATGATATAAGGGGCATGGAATGGGGGCTGTAGAATGATATAAGGGGCATGGAATGGGGGCTGTAGAATGATATAAGGGGCATGGAATGGGGGCTGTAGAATGATATAAGGGGCATGGAATGGGGGCTGTAGAATGATATAAGGGGCATGGAATGGGGGCTGTAGAATGATATAAGGGGCATGGAATGGGGGCTGTAGAATGATATAAGGGGCATGGAATGGGGGCTGTAGAATGATATAAGGGGCATGGAATGGGGGCTGTAGAATGATATAAGGGGCATGGAATGGGGGCTGTAGAATGATATAAGGGGCATGGAATGGGGGCTGTAGAATGATATAAGGGGCATGGAATGGGGGCTGTAGAATGATATAAGGGGCATGGAATGGGGGCTGTAGAATGATATAAGGGGCATGGAATGGGGGCTGTAGAATGATATAAGGGGCATGGAATGGGGGCTGTAGAATGATATAAGGGGCATGGAATGGGGGCTGTAGAATGATATAAGGGGCATGGAATGGGGGCTGTAGAATGATATAAGGGGCATGGAATGGGGGCTGTAGAATGATATAAGGGGCATGGAATGGGGGCTGTAGAATGATATAAGGGGCATGGAATGGGGGCTGTAGAATGATATAAGGGGCATGGAATGGGGGCTGTAGAATGATATAAGGGGCATGGAATGGGGGCTGTAGAATGATATAAGGGGCATGGAATGGGGGCTGTAGAATGATATAAGGGGCATGGAATGGGGGCTGTAGAATGATATAAGGGGCATGGAATGGGGGCTGTAGAATGATATAAGGGGCATGGAATGGGGGCTGTAGAATGATATAAGGGGCATGGAATGGGGGCTGTAGAATGATATAAGGGGCATGGAATGGGGGCTGTAGAATGATATAAGGGGCATGGAATGGGGGCTGTAGAATGATATAAGGGGCATGGAATGGGGGCTGTAGAATGATATAAGGGGCATGGAATGGGGGCTGTAGAATGATATAAGGGGCATGGAATGGGGGCTGTAGAATGATATAAGGGGCATGGAATGGGGGCTGTAGAATGATATAAGGGGCATGGAATGGGGGCTGTAGAATGATATAAGGGGCATGGAATGGGGGCTGTAGAATGATATAAGGGGCATGGAATGGGGGCTGTAGAATGATATAAGGGGCATGGAATGGGGGCTGTAGAATGATATAAGGGGCATGGAATGGGGGCTGTAGAATGATATAAGGGGCATGGAATGGGGGCTGTAGAATGATATAAGGGGCATGGAATGGGGGCTGTAGAATGATATAAGGGGCATGGAATGGGGGCTGTAGAATGATATAAGGGGCATGGAATGGGGGCTGTAGAATGATATAAGGGGCATGGAATGGGGGCTGTAGAATGATATAAGGGGCATGGAATGGGGGCTGTAGAATGATATAAGGGGCATGGAATGGGGGCTGTAGAATGATATAAGGGGCATGGAATGGGGGCTGTAGAATGATATAAGGGGCATGGAATGGGGGCTGTAGAATGATATAAGGGGCATGGAATGGGGGCTGTAGAATGATATAAGGGGCATGGAATGGGGGCTGTAGAATGATATAAGGGGCATGGAATGGGGGCTGTAGAATGATATAAGGGGCATGGAATGGGGGCTGTAGAATGATATAAGGGGCATGGAATGGGGGCTGTAGAATGATATAAGGGGCATGGAATGGGGGCTGTAGAATGATATAAGGGGCATGGAATGGGGGCTGTAGAATGATATAACCGTTGTTTCTCCGATCTGCAGCTGGGCTCCACAATCAGCAGGGATGATGCACAGTGTCTCTTACAGCGGGGGGCCTCGATTCCAGCACCGATCTCCCAATGAGGGGAAAAGAGACACAGAAAGACTGCAGATGGTGTAATAAATGTGATACAATCTTTAATTGGATAGGTACAAAGGTACTCACAAGTAAACTTCTTTAAATAGGCATATAAAGGTATCTTTTAACTTTTCTCCAACTGTCCCAGGTATGCAGTTTATGAATGGTGACGGAAGGAGTGTAATTCAGCTCACAATAGTGTACTTGCCAACGCTTTTCGGATGGGGCATCGTCCTTTCTCAAGGCTTGTACTTAATGAGACACTATTGGAGGTATATATAAAAGCAGGACCTACCAGGGGAATTTCCTATAGGTTGCAGCTAATAAGGTGCATGGCAAATACCACTAATAAATACATATAAATTTGAAAAAGCAATGAAATGAAAATTTCTAGTTCTATCTAAAAATGTCCAACATTGAAAACCTGTCTTTATAGGTATAAATATCAGTGCATGCATGAAAAATACATAAAATTTCATTTGGCAGACTCAATAGATAAAACTCAATATATAATATATAGTACCACAGATAAAACCTATAACAGTAAGAAAAGGATCTAGGGCCGGATTCAGAGCTCTGGCCGCAATGCAATCTGCGAAAAGTGCTACTGCGCAGTAATTTTGGAACGTAATCTACGTTACTTCTTGCAATGTAGATTGCGTACACGCGGTTTTAAAGACCGCGAGCACGCAATTTATGTTGCAAGAAGTAACGTAGATTACGTTCCAAAATTACTGCGCAGTAGCACTTTTCGCAGAACTCCGGCCTCAATTGCATTGCGGCCGGAGCTCTGAATCCGGGCCCTAGTCCTGGAATATAAAAGTATTTCTATAAAATCTTAAAAGAATTTTATAAAAACCACTTTATTTCAAAATCTGGATTTAAACCCTGCGGGCACAGTGTCTCCATATCATAAATCCAGCGCATTTCCTTTTTGGCCAGTATTTCTGTGCTATTTTTTTCCCTCCATTGCGGTCATAATAATGATAGTAATAAAGACGATGGGCCTGATCCAGAACTACGCTTCCCGCGATTTTACGCGTGGTGGAGACGTAAATTCGCGTAGGCGGGGGGTGGTATTTAAAGTGTACAGTATGGGCGTGCTAAGCTGCGTACGTTCACGTAGTCTATACGTCCATTAGCGGACGTACGCAGTTACGTGTGAAAAAGTTAAGGTAGGGTTTCGGCAGCGTATCTTGACAAAATACGTCCGTGCAAGGGGTGTGCCAAGGGGAGTGTAGCGAACTTACGTGCACGAAAATACGCTCTGCGAATAAACGTACGGCACACGTAGTTCTGGATCTACCCCAATATTAGAAGCTACTGTAAATAGTATGTCCTTTTAATACAATATATAATTGTGCACATGGTGAAATCCTAAAGAGCTTAGACCAACATTGGAGAATATTAGAGATGGACCCGATATTATCTACGATTATACCTGCAAAGCCAGTTCTATTTCACAGTACGTCTTACCTCAATAGCAATTATTCTGACTCAATAACCAGACTGTAAGTGTGAGGCTCCTGAAACAGTCCCTCTGAGTATGTCTGTATTGAACCAGTACTCACACCAAGAAACTTTGTCAGGCAGTGTTACCTCAACTGAAGAGGCATGAGTGAAGAATACAGATGAGGTTTATTTCAAGCAGATATTCTTGTAATTATGCAGTAGGTGAAAAGATGATACTTTGCCAGAGCTCAACAGAAGCCAACTCAAGGCTAAAATGGCAGACACACACTGAGCTAGAGACAGGAAGAATGGAGGAGTTATTACATCAGAGCCTAGCTACAGGAAATCAGGAGGGACAAATATAACCAAATGCAAAGCTTTGCAATATTAGCAAGACAGTAACATGACAGCATATGAAACACATATGTCGTGGGACATGACATTCCCCGTCTGAAATCTTTAGATTTCACAATAAATCAAACATTATAATAGTGTCTTTATATAAAGTCCTGAATTGGATCCTGCGACCTGTAATACAAAAGTGAGAACATGCAACAATAAACAACACATAATAATTGATAATAATCTAGTCCAAGTCTTGAAGCCTGTAATCCACAACAGTAGGGAACTGTTAGATCAAGTTCCAAGTAATAAACCCATCTTCAGATTGGGAAAGCCGCAGTTTGCAAAATCATAGCTGGGAATTTAAATGCTCCCTGCCATGAGCTGAATCTGTCGGCCAAGTCCTTCTTCATTTGATGTCTTCCTTTGGAAGAAGAAGCACTAGTTCGGTGATTAAGGGGAAGATTAGAGCCTCTTTTGGTCACTTTGACCTCCACCTTCTGAGTCTTTTCATCGTCACTAGGGACAACCTTGGTGATAAGTCCCATTGGCCATTCATTGAGATGGGCCTCTCTATCTTTTAAAAGAAATAGGTCATCGGTTTGGAGGTTGGGTTTTGACGTTTGCCACTTGTGACAACTTTGAAGCAGATAAATACAGTAAATACTTTGTCTTCCAGCGATGCCAGAACACATTGGACAAGTGTTGCACCTGTTTTCATTGATGCCTGTATATGTCACTGTAGTTTAAGATTTCTGGTTAAGATCTTGTTTCATGGTCAGTTGGATTAAGGCCAGTGGCGATGTGATGCCACTGCACAGGAGTGGAGAAACTTCTGATGCACTCTACTCTGTTGCTGACATGTACATATAATTGTTTTGTTTGGTTGTATATATAACCAAGTACAATTTTGCTGTCTGTGTTGAATGCAAATTAATCAATTGCCTCTTCACTTGTGGGTAGGGATTTCAGTCCATCATCAACATAGAAGTTCCTTTTAACAAAATGACGAGCATCGGAACCATAGTCCTTCTCACCTTCCTGGACTGTCCTCCTAAGTCCATAGATTGCTGCAGCAGGAGAGGGGCTGTTGCCAAATACATGCACCTTCATTCGGTAATGTATGACTTCATTGTTGACGTTGTTGATGTTGTAGTCCCGATTGTCTTCCCTGACTATGAAGCAATCGAACATTTGCTGGATGTCAGCTATCACTGCAACAGGTTCTTGTCTAAAGCGAATTAGCACTCCTATGAGGCTATTGTTTAGGTTGGGCCCAGAAAGAAGCAGGTTGTTGAGAGAGACACCATCATATTGAGCGCTGGAATCAAACACCACTCTGATTTGGTTAGGTTTCCATGGGTGATACACATCAAAAGATGTAAGGTACCAGCATTCTTCTCCTTCCTTTAGTGGTGATGCAGGTTCTGCATGATCTCTGTCAAATATGTTCTGCATGAAATCCACAAAATGTTTTTCCATCTCTAGTTTCCTCTTTAGGGTGTGTTTTAAAGAGGAAAATCTAGCAAATGCTTGTTGTAGATTATTTGGTAGTTTCACTCTTGGAGATCGGAATGGTAAAGGTGCTACCCAGCTGTTGGAATCATCCTGAGTGAAATCTTTGTCCATTACTTTGAGAAATTCTTTATTTTTTTTTGTAGGTGCTAGCTTGTTGTCCTCACTTGTTGAATTGAACACTGTCAATCCTAGACTGTTATCCCACAGGACTATGTTCATGTTATCTTGGTCATGCTGCAACTTACTGCTGCTCAGCTTCTCTTTCACCCAGTAATGATGTGGGCATGGCTGAAAACAAGTGCTGCGACCATTAGGCAAGATGTTTGTCTTAAATGAAGAAATCTTGGTAGGCTTCTTCATCTTGTCTATACAGACATTGACTATGATAACCCAGCCTAGATCAAGGCATTGGGCAAATGGAGCATCATTTGATCTGCGGGCGTACTTTATGTACCCTGAGGATGTCTCTACCGAGAAGCAGTAGGATCTCTGCATTCTTGTGAAAGGTTGGTATTTCATTGGATATAGCCCTTAGGTGATGAAAAGCGGCCTCTGGCATAGGAATCTCCTCTTTATTGGATAGAATCTGGTTGCATTCCATAAGGGTGGGTAAGGGTATCTCAAGATCATCTTTGAGAGAAGCTAGCACAAGTCCACTGGCTCTTCTTCCAGAAACCTCTGTAATACCACTACAAGTGACCAAGGTATAAGGGTAAGCATCTCCTTTTAAGTTTAACAGATCAAAGAGTTCTGATCTTGCAAGGGACCAGTTACTCTGGTCATCCAAGATGGTGTACACCTTTGGAGTCTTATCTGGCTGTCCCTTGGGGTATACATTGACTAGACATATTCTTTGGCACAGTAGGGAAATGTGTAAGCGATGTCAGATTGGGTTGAGATGGGTGAAGACCCTGCACGTGGTCCTCACAGCCGTACTCTCTGCGCTTAATAGCGGTTTTACAGTCCTTAGCAAAATGTTCAGTAGAAGCACAACATCTGAAACATACCCCAAATTTCTTCAGAAGTTCCTTGCATTCTTGGAGTGGTTTCTTTCTGAAGCCAATGCACTTCTTAAGGGGATGTATCTTCTTATGAATAGGACACAGGCGATTAGGATTTTCAATCTTTTCACCTTTGTTGCTCATGTCAGGAGCTGATGTTGGTGTAGGAAGGATTTCAGTCTTTTTCACTGACACTGGACCTCTGTGGGTCTTGTAGTTGGCGTGTGGGCTGTTGTACTTGGGAGGTGGTGAACCAGGATGACTGGACTCACTGTAGTAGAAGCTTGGGTCATTCTTGGATTCTGCAATGTTCCTGACAAACTCACAGAAGTAGGAGAAGGGAGGAAAGGAGACTTGTTTTTCCCTTTTGTATCTAAACCCAAGTGTAGTCCATTCTTGAATACCATATGGCAGTTTGGGAACTATTGGGTTTACCCCATGAGCTGTGGCCAGGTAAGTGATTATCTGCTTTGGCCAGCTGGAGCTCTAACAGTAGGTCACTGAGCTCTTGAATTTCTCATTGTCCTTGCCGGATATTTTTGGAAAATCCTGCAACCGTTTGAACAGAGCATTTTCTATGGCTTCAGGACTTCCAAAGCTTTGTTCTAATCTTTCCCAAGCAGCAATGAGGCCTGCTGTTGGATTATCAATGTGGACAGATCTAAGTCTCATGACGCGCTCTGTAAACTGGGCCAAGCCACCTAATCAGCAGGTCTAGCTCTTCAGCAGCAGTAATGCCAAGGTCACTAATCACGGATCTGAAGGCACATTTCCAACCTCTGTAGTTCTCAGGCTGGTCATTAAACATTGAGAGGCTTGTCTTAGTAAGTTCATGACGAATCATGTATTAAGCAAAGTCAGACATGTCTGTTTTCTCTGACTTTATGCAAGGAATTGCTGGCTGAATAGTGCTGCTCATATTATTTGTGGTGTTCTGGGCAAGAAACATAGGGTATTATGGGGCTGCATAGGCATTCAGCCCAAGAGCTGGTTTAAAGTCCATAGGTCTAGCTACATGTGGAACTGTAACTAAGTGGTTGCCAGGGATCTGGTGACTTTCATTTGCATATTGAGCCTGTTGAGGTGTTGGGCCCTGGTGCGCAGTGGTGTGTGAAAATGGGTTAGGAAGATAAAATGGTTGTCCATTGTACTGACCTTGGATATGGTTTGCTGCATAGGGATTTGAGTCCTTTTGTTCTGGAAAGATGTCTGCTCTGTTGGGAACTTTTGCAGTAATCGAAAGTTCACTGTTTTGGCTTAGCACGTAGTCTCTTTTGCACTTAAGAGGATCCTCTGCATCCACTTCACTTAAACTGATGCTGTCTCTTTCACTTCCACTGGCAGCTTGTTCCAAAACCTTCAACCGTGTCATTGCTATGGCATGCTCACATTCTTTCTCTAGAGCTTCCATTGTTTCCTTCTCACTGGCTGCTCTCACTTCCATCTCTGCCTTCTTTTGTGCAAAGGCAGCTTCCATCTTTGCTTTCTCACTAGCTACTTCAGCTCCTTTAGCAGCTGAACTCGCTTCCATCTCTGCCTTCTCTTGTGCAAAGGCGGCTTGTATTTTGGTAGCCTCTGCTTCTGCACGGGCCTTTATAAGCTGCTCGCTGAGTGTGGAATATTTTGAAGATCATGACTTAGATGATTGTTTTGAACACCTGGTGGACACAAAAGTGTGTGATGAGGTTTCCATAAATTGTGCGATTCTTGCTACTGTCTTAGACTTAACTTCCCATATTATACTGTCTCTATTCAAATGAAGATGAATAAAGCTTTGCAATTTTTCTGACAAATCGTGAGTATTAGGTTTCTTCAGAATGCTTATGTATTCCTGGCTTTTCACTGTATAAAGTTCATACACTGTGCAAAGCTGTCCTAGGGCTCCCTCTAGTGGTGACACATCACAAGTAGGCTGAGAGATGGTGGACATATGACTCAGCAATTTTTGCCATAAGTTTAAGACATTGGAAGAAAGTTCATGCTTCCTACCTACAAGGTTCTCTTTAACCTTCCATGCAGGCTTAGCAGAGCGTTTAGACTACAGGTTGAGATCCATAACTTCTCCTTGCTCTGATTGTAGATATTGTTCATCTTGAACAGGCTGTGCAGTGTTTCCTTCAGCCATGATAGCTCACGAGTAGACAGGGTCTGAATGATACTGAAGTGAGGTTGTAGCACGGAAGGAGAATCTATGCTGTAGTGGTCTGTGATGCACACACTGATTATTCCTTGACACAATGTGCAAGCTTGATATAGTCTAGTTTGTGTCTACAGAAGCTGCAAACTGCCTTCAGTATTTCTGTCAGTTTTCATCAAACATCTTTTTACTATTCTGACTCAATAACCAGGCTGTAAGTGTGAGGCTCCTGAGACAGTCCCTCTGAGTATGTCTGTATTGAACCAGTACTCGCACCAAGAAACTTTGTCAGACAGTGTCAACTCAACTGAAGAGGCATTTGTGAAGAATACAAATGAGGTTTAATTCAATCAGATATTCTTGTAATTATGCAAAAAAAAAAGTAGGTGAAAAGATGATACTTTGCCAGAGCTCAACAGAAGCCGACTCAAAGCTAAATTGGCAGACACACAATGAGATAGAGACAGGAAAGAGGGAGGAGTTATTACATCAGAGCCTAGCTACAGGAAATAAGGAGGGACAAATATAACCAAATGCAAAGCTTGCAATAGTAGCAAGACAGCAGTAACATGACAGCGTATGAAACACATATGTCGTGGGACATGACAGCAATGGTTTATGGCTATGGTTTGAGATTTACTCACAACTTCAGCACACAATCTATAAACCACCTTGATATTACAGTTAATATTAGGGGTAAAAAATTGTTCACTAATAATTACCAGAAAGAGGTTCACTCTAACTTATTTCTTTATTATAACAGCTTTCATAACCAATCATGGAAACAGATCATACCAGTGGGTCAGTTCCTACACTTGAGAAGGAACTGTTCCACCATTGATATGTATATTGCAAAATTCAACCTCTTAAAAATAAAATTAAAATTTTCCCTATAGAAATTAATGAGAAAGCTTTTGAAGAAGCTCTGATGAGAGACAGACAACAAATATTGATTAATAATAATGCTAGCAATGTGAATACACTTCAATCCAATTCTATTCCTTTCATCACACAATATAATGTCTGTTCTCCTTTTATTAAACAGATAATACGTAAGAACTCTCCCATTTTACAGTTAGATAATACTTTGCATTCCTATACTGAGAACAATCCACGTGTGATTTTTAGAGAAACTAAGAATATTAAAGACCATCTAGTTCATAGCCATCTCAAAAAAGAAACTCTCAGCTCTGCTAGTACTCTTTTTTGGCTTCCCCCCAAACGATTAGGCTCTTTTTGCTGCGGACATACAAACATATGGATAAAAAACTGACACCTTTACTTCGTCTGACCATAAATACATTTTTTAAATAAAATCATTTATGAACTGTAATAGTTCATATATTGTTTACTTAATATCCTGCCAATGTGGTACTTTATATATAGGTAGATCTATTAGGGCAATGAACACCAGGTATTTGGAGCATCAACAGAATGTCTTGAGGGGGAATCAGACACATGCTTTGTCAAGACATGTCCATCAGATGCATAATGGTGACATCAAAGTCCTTTCTATCAAAGGAATTAAACTAGTAGATAAAACACCAAGAGCAGGGTACCGATTTACCAAACTATCAAAAAGGGAAGCTTTTGGATATATCGATTAGATACACTATCACTGAAAGGCTTAAACTAAACAATAGAGTTGAACCATTTCTAGTGATTATAGTTTTCTATTCTTTATTTTTTTCTTATTTTTCTTATTTTTGGATTTTTATGATAATTTTTGTTCTTATTTTTTATTGATTTTAATTTTTTTTTTATTCTTATTATATATATTTATCATTAGCATTATCATTAGTTTTTCTTTGACTATACTCTCTTTTTTCCTGATCTCATTGCTTGTTATTCCTCTCTCAGTTCTAATAGCCGTAGGTGAATAGCCATTTCATTCTTTTATAAACAGACCTAATATTTTATTCTATACATTACTAACACTTGTTTCTATTTAAATAGAATAGATTGGGCTTGGACTTAATTGACATCACTAATATGATCTCTAGTGAAATATTTTCATACATAGATCTTATGAAGGAAAAATAACAGTTCATTACAAAGAGCTTTTGGAAGAGACTATGGGCCTGATCCAGATCTACGCCCGCCGTCGCTAGGAAGGCGGGCGTAAGCGTAATATTGGCTGAAAAGCCAATCTGCGCATGCGGCAGGCAGATGTTGCCTGGCGTCGCTACGGCAATGCCCGATCGTGGGTCGGGCGTCCGTAGCAGCGCCATAGGGACGCTGGAGGGGACGTCCCCCAGCGTCCCTACGTTCAGGTTAGTGTAGGTGGGCACGGGGAGCTAGTTTAATGAGGGTGGGAGGGCAAGCTAGGTGGCCATACACTCCTGCGCGAGCATATGGCCCCTTCCTTACGCCGGCTGAAGTTAGGGTAGCCTTCAGGCGGCGTAAGGAAGGAGCCATACGCCCGCACAGGGGGAGTGTCAGGGAAAGTGAACGCCGATACACTGTGCTTTAGTAAGCACAGCGCATCGGCATAGGTCTGGATCAGGCCCTATGTCCCACTTTATAATCTTATCTCTATAAACCTCTGTGATTTTGATATTATTGCCCACACGGACTGCCTTTCAAAAATTCACATGTATCAATTGAAATATCTAAAATCTTCCAAGTCTTTGAAATAACTGCTTTTAAATATTTGCTGCTATCCTTTTATTAGGTTAGGCATGTATATCTACATATTTGTTAAGCATATATATATGCTGCTTTTATAAATTTTATTGTTTAGTAATGTAGTGGTGGCTCTTTACTCACACCAGTGTACTGATTAATCACTCCACTGAAATCCTTTTAAACACCTTTGTCTGCAAGTGCTTTACTCTTTGATAAAACCCATGCCAGAAGAAACGCGTCAGCTGGTTCCTTGTAGCATCTCACCCAAATATACTTGATATCCAGTACCTAAGATGTTTTATACCGATGTCCATTATTGGCATTCAGCAGCTAATTCTACAGTTCATACAGCATTCAAAGTCTTTTGAACATTTAATAATCAGTGCCGTCAAACCAGTTGGAACTTCACAACCTCATAAGGCGCTGAAGCTTGCTGCTCACACTAAAAGAAACTTACTGAGATATCATTCTTTGCTTCATCTTATGAACCTGGAAGTTGGTATATCGAAAGGCTTCACTTCCATTCTAAGTATACTGTGACCTTTGCACTTCATCCGGTGCTGGAGCCTGCCACTCATGCTAAAGGTAGGACCCTGAAATACTAATATACTTTTTCTTGAAAGCTGAACTTATAAATTAATTATTTCTAATTTGACATTGAAAATCTCAATTTGGCACCGTGAGTCCAAAATGCTTGCAATATATTCAAAGACAGTTGATACCCATTAAACATCATATACCATCTATTGGGTGAAGCATTAATCCTATATATGCAGCATATAACTAATGAATTATTTTCATCTCTTCTATTCCCTACTATTTACAACCATACAGGATACATTATGCTGTGCCATGTGTCCTTTACCTTATGAATGAATTTGGAATATTGCAGGATATGGACATATGTTATACCAATATTTGATATCCCCCATCATAATCCATATGCACTTCTATAGCTATAATATTGAATAAGTATTATTATATGCTGTGATATCCTTATGTATATTTTTACTTTAATTATATATCAAGTGGGTTTATACATATGTACTTTTAATAGGATTTTCTAGGTAATAAAATTATTGCCTGACTTGTTTTCACTGTTGTTATTACAAGTGACTCTCTCCCTTTGAGCTGTGGTCAACAACATTTTATATACACAATATTGTTTTATATAATAATTATAGGTGAGTGATTGTTTAAATTAAGTCCTTTACACAATTCATAAGCGCCTCTGCCTTTTTCGGAATTTATTCCCATTACCATATTGTTAAGATATCAAATTTAAAAGAGCAAAGACCATTAAATCACTGATATTTTGAGCTTCATGCAACTTTACGTTTCAGTTAACAATTCATGTCTTCCAAAACCTAAAGGATTTTATCCCTGTGGAAGCTGCAAAATATGCAAACATTGCCATAGAGAGAAGAAATCCTTTTCAACGTCAGATGGGAAAAATAATTTTCCCATTAAGGAATTTTTGAATTGCAATACCACTTAGGTTGTATACATGTTATTTGTTAAGTGTTATTTAATGTGGCTGTGCGACCAAGTATCTTTATGTCTAGTTGTACAATGTTCAACAAAAAGAAGACTTAGGGCCAGATTTATTAAGCTGCGGGTTTGGAAAAGTGGAGATGTTGCCCATAGCAACCAATTAGATTCTATCTTTCACTTTCCTATAACATACTAGAGAATGTCAGCTAGAATCTGATTGCTATGGGCAACATTTCCACTTAGTTAATCTTCAATAATTCTTCTAGAATCCTAACAACTGCTGAAATGTGTTTATTGAAAGGACTGACATTTGTCCACACAACTAGACATAAACATTTTGACTGGAAGATCAAAATATACATATTTAAGTGACAACTCAACTTGAAAAAATATTTCCAAGATTCTCAGGATGGAACCACACAAACTCGATTCAAGAATAAATCTCACTTTGAAACTCCTTCATCCAATTCCTTTATTAAGGTCTTTATCTAGCTCATGGAACAATGTACAACATTAGCGATGTCTCCTAGGAGACCATCAAATTTAACAAAGGATGAATATGATGTACTTCAGAGTCCCAAATATAATCAGAGTATTATTATACATCCAACAGACAATGGCGGAGCTATTGTGCTACAAAACCGGTCTGATTATATTAAGGAAGCTTATAAAAAATCTAATGTGACCCTACGCCTATATAAGATGGAAATGGACAACTTGTTACAAAGAGCCTTCGATAAAAATATCTTAGAAAAAAATGTTGTAGATTTCATTTCAGTGGATTTTCTAATCACTCCCTGTTTTTATACATTACCAAAAATCCACAAGGATCCTTCTTGTCCTCCAGGTCCATCAATTATATCTGCCCATGACTCTGTTTCAAAATGTATCAAAATTTCTAGACTCTCAATTACAACCCCTGGTCCAGTAAGGGACATCATATTCAGAGATACCACTGATTTTTAAATAGGTTGAGCCACATTCAGGCTTTTCCTCCCAACATGATGATGATCACAATTGATGTTTGCAGCCTTTATACCTGCATTAACCACACAGAGAGGTTACAAGCTATGGAGCTTTCTCTTATCACTAACTCCATGTACGAGGCACCAGTCATCCAATTAATTCTCTATCTTTTAGAAATGACTTTTAAGAAGGAATATTTTTTTTCAGTGCAGAATATTTTCTTCAATGTGTGGGATGCGCGATGGGGTCAAACATGGCCCTATCCTTTGCCAACATTTTTTTGCAGGAGTACGAGGAGCACTACTTATATGGTAATCAATGTTTTAAGGAGGGTGCTCTGTGCTCTGTGCATTTTATAGACGATGGGGTAGATCCAGACTTAAGTACAACAGCAAATTTACGTATGATGCATGCGTAAATTTGTCTGTTTGTACGTACTGTGCATGCGCATGGCAGATGTTACGCATCATAACTCTGATCATACGTAACTTGTTTGTAACTACATATGAAGGGGCGTGTCATGCCTAGACAAGCAGAAAATTGTATTGTAGGGGGAGGGAGGCTTTTAAATTGTACAGTATGGGCTGGGTTAGGCAGTTAGTACGACAAGGCGATATGTACGACCCCAGTTAGGAAAATTAAATTCACATACAATATTAGTGACACAGAGGTCACTATTTAGATATGAAAGGTACATTTGATGATGTCAGGATCTATACTAATATCTACAATAAGCCCACGGATCATAACAATATTTCCCAAGCATCTTCATTTCACCCAGCTT
Organism: Limnodynastes dumerilii; assembly: GCA_011038615.1. Lineage (NCBI taxonomy): Eukaryota > Metazoa > Chordata > Amphibia > Anura > Limnodynastidae > Limnodynastes > Limnodynastes dumerilii. Next base: position 61,585 of record WWET01003786.1, on the reverse strand, counting down.
CGTTAAAGCACGGTCTGCCCTATTCTCAACTGTTGAGGGTGTACCACATTACAAGTGATCCACAGGAAAAGCAATGAACAGATGTAGCAAATGTGCACCAGGTTAATATCCGGGGCTACAACAAAAACAACTTGTAAAGGCAGTAGAACAAGTACAGAAAATTTCTAGATCGAATCTTCTGGTGCCATAAAAAGACAGTTGGGCAACCGCTTTCCTTTTGTACACACATTTGTGGACAAAACCCCCATCGTTTGCGAAGCCACCCAAAGATATTGGCCACTGGTAAGGGATGATCCTGAATAAAAATGTTTTGATAGTACACAATTGATACCCATCTACAAACTGTTACACTCTGTTTACCCTGGTAGTGTGTAGCAGGCTGTGTTGCTAGGTTTCACCTTCCCCAGCTGTCAGACATTAGCACTAGAGGTGTGTCAGGCTCTCCGGGCTGATTGGAGGAGGGCTCTTTAAATAGCCTCTGCTGTGTGCTATGAGTTGTCGGTTATAGCGTCTGGTTCCTGAATCTTGCTCGCTGACTTTCTGCTGCCTGGTTTGCTTTTGCATTCTCCGTTACCCTTGTTCCTGGTGTTACCCCCTTGCTTTCCTGTTATCCTCTTGCCTGTGTGTTTGTCTGACCCCCCTGTGTGGTGAGGTGCGCGGCGTGAGTAGTTCGCTACTCCCGCGGGCGGCCTCAGCCCTGGACAGGCCCCGGTCTCCTTTCATCTCCGGAAGAGTGAGTGCGTGTGTTTAAGATCTCACATTGCCTCGGCCTGCCAGGCGTGTGTTGTTATCTGCCACGTGTGTTTGCATCTCCTGCTTTTGCCATCGTGCAGTGAGTTTAGCCACCAGCTCTTGTTCCGCTGTGTAGTTCTATCTCCAGTGTGTGTGTTGCTGTGTGTCACCAGCTTGTATTACCGCTGTGTAGTTTCATCTCCAGTGTGTTCGCTGTGTGTGTCTGCCACTGACTTGTTATCATCAGTGTGTATTGTTAGAGCGTAGCTCCACTGTTATTCCAGCCTGCAGTGTATTTTAGGTAGACTTACCATCTGTATTACCACCTCTGTTAGAGCAGTTGCTCCACTGTTATTCCAGCTTGCAGTGTCAGGTAGACTTGTCATCTGTCTCCCCTGCTAGTACGTGTAACACCTCAGTACTTTCTCGTTGTTCCTCTGGGACTTGTAGTGCAGTTGCTCAGAAGCCTGTTGCTGAGTATAGGAGGTAGCCCGAGTACAGCTAGGGCTAGCATTATACTCCTCATGGTTCCCCTGCTAGTGGGTTCCCATTTACACCCGGCTATTTATGTTTATATGCTTTGCATTACTTCTGTACTGTTTACAAGGGTACCAGCATTATTATCAATAAACCTTACTGTTTATGAGAGCACAGTTATCTTGTCCAAGTGTTATCTTGTATGCAAGTGTACTTGTGAGTACTTGGGTTCCAGTCAGCCTAAGCCACGCTGCAGTTCCCCTTTATGACGATCACCAGGGGCACGACCTGTCAGCCCAGCAGCCCAGACTATCCTCACCACTAGAGGCTCTAGTGAACACCTGGTGTCTGACATAGACTCCGGGCCCCTGGTGAGAATCCCTCTGGCCGACTGTAACACAAACATGGCCACAAATTGAAAGACCTATTTCTCCGAGTGACATTTATATGTGTTATGTTTTGTGGACTCAGTTGACCTATAGTGTGTTATTAGATGGACCTTATTTATTACACTGGAGTTTTGTTACCTTTGCAATTCTTGAGTTTCTGCCCCCAAATTATATTGGATTTACAATTTTACATGCCTACTATGTTCTTGGATTATTATTATTATTATTACTGTATTTTTATAAGGCGCCACACAGTATCCGCAGCGCTGTACAGAGGCAATAGCAAAGACAATAGTAACATATACAATTCAATACAGTAATGAACAGAGAGTATAAAAACATGAATAAGGAATAAAATATATGTACAAAGCAAAATTAAAATACAGTACAAAAAAAACCCAAAAAACAGAACAATATGTAAGGAAAATAAAAATGCTGGATGTGTGTAGAAGCAGGTGAATAAGGAAAAAGATAGAAAGTAGAGAGAAAAAGGTAGGAAGTTATGAGGACAAGGATAGGATGAAACGCGTCAAAGAGAACGCCCACTTGTGACATGTGACCCAAACAGCTGACTTTTAATTTGTGCAAGCGGTCTTCGGTTCTAGGAGCATGAACCATGGGTGGCCTCCGGTGTGTTCATTTACCAGCATCGCTCCTTGGAAGGAGTTACTCCATCACTGGACGGCAACTAATTACAGACAGTGTAAAGCTGTGAGTATTGTGGCACTACACGCAGCAGTGTGTTTAGGAACAGCACCATACCTTTGGCACGGATACACTCCACACCATTCCCTGGCATTGGGATCCGGCTTTCCTTATTCAGTATTGGACACGTTAATGAATATCTGCCAGAGACTGAGCCTTATTAATAGCGGTGTCAGCCATACATTGGGAGTTACAACATTTGGATACCCATTACTATAAGATACATTGTGTCAATCATCTATCTGTTTCTGAATTGGACTGTGCCCAACATTCAGCTCATGAGATTCATGAAGTGCACAATTACAATAACAATTAGTCATGCTGGTCACACATTATAATTGTCTTCAAATGTTGCGATCTACTGTTTTAGATTTATACTTTGTTAGTTAATAAAAACTTTTTTTATTTCTGCTGCTTGATCATTTATTTTCAAACTGGTGATAAATATCTGTCACTTTATATATTTTTAGTGCTGTGGTTTTTTTCAGTTTTGTTCAGGAGGGAGGAGGACCTTGGTCATAAGAGCTAACAAGCTAAGTGAGAAAGGGCAAATAAGCAGGAGATACAGTTATGAAGATGGATAGGGCAGGTAAGCTTAGGTGGAGGAAGGGTAGGCTAGCCTGAAGAAGTGGGTTTTGAGGGAGCGTTTGAAGGATTGCAGGGATTGCAGGGTGCTGGATTGCCTGATGCAGACCTCCCAACTGTCCCGATTTGAGTGAGTGTCCCGCTCGCCCCAGAATATATCCTGAGAGATCACACTCTCGGGACAAATTTTTTAAAAATGTTTTTTTAAAGCCCTGCCGTGGTATATGCTGCGGCAGGACTCTGCAGAGCACAGGACACGTAATACAGGGCTCCTACGGGAGCCCTGTAGGAACAAATCTAATACTATGAATGGCAGTGACCTAACCTAAGGTCACTGCCATTGAAATAAGGAGTTTTTGGTCCTAAAGGGCTCCCGTTGGAGCCCTGTATTACGCGTCCTGTGCTCTGTCATGTGACCGCAGAGTTGGAGCAGGCACTGGCAATTAATTTGGGGGCAGACATGGAGGCAGGCACTGACAATAGGGGTAGACATGGAGGCAGGTACTGGCATATGGGGGCAGATGAAGGCTGGCACTGGCAATGGGGGGCAGATGGAGGCTGGAAATTGGGGGCATATATCATACTGGAGCTTGGCACTGGCAATAGGGGGCATAAGGAGGCTGGCACTGCCAATCAGGGGCAGAAGGAGGCTGGCATTTGGGGGCAGACATGGAGGCAGGGATTGGCAATAGGGGGCAGACATGCAGGCAGGCACTGGCAATAAGGGGCAGAAAGGGGGTGGTACTGGCAGTTGGGGGCAGACATGGAGGCTGGCATTGGCAATAGGGGGCAGACATGGAGGCAGGTACTGGCAATAAGAGGCAGAAAGAGGCAGGCACTGGCAATAGGGGCAGATGGAGGCTGGCATTGGCAATAGGGGGCAGATGGAGGCTGACACTGGCAATTAAGGCAGATATGGAGACAAACACTGGCAATTGGGGGCAGATGGAGGCTGGCACTGGCAATTGGGGGCAGATGGAGGCTGGCACTGGCAATAGGGGGCAGCTGGAGGCTGGTAATTGGGGGCAGATGGAGGCTGGCACAGGCAGTTGGGGGACAGACATGGAAGCAGGCTATATTAATAGGGGGCAGACATGGAGGCTGGCAATATTAATTGGGGGCAGACATGGAGGCTGGCAATAATAGTATGGGGCAGATATAGAGGCAGGACATATGAATCCTGGACAAATAATAAAGGGCAGACATATGGATGGATGAATAAAAGGGGCAGGTACTAGATCCGCATGTATGGGTGGTGCAAGACACACCCACACTACCAGGCCGCAAACTTTTGTCCCTCTTTTGAATTTTCAAATGTTGGGAGGTATGCTGATAGGATGTGGAAGGTTATTCCAACCGAGAGGGGCAGCCCAGGAGAAGTCTTGGATGTGGGAGTGAGAGGTAGTTATCAGGTTGGAGTTGAGGCAGCAGTCACCAGCAGAGCGGAGGGATGGGAGGGAGTGTGGATGGAGATAAAGGAGGAGAAGTAGGGAGCGGTGGAGGAGGAGAGAGCCTTGTAAGTTGTAGCTTGAAAAGAATTCTGAAGGGGACATGTCTGCAATAGTATTCTCTCACTTTATATTTGCCTTTATTCTCACTTTTCTCTTGTTTTCACTTATTAGCACTTTAGTATTTCTTGGTATCAGGTTACCATGGCTACCTACTTACGTCACTTCCGGTTGCAAGACGTTAGTCACTTCCTGTGCGCAGGAGTCCGATGCTGTTTGGCGGCATGGCACCGGCAGAAAGGGAGGTTCTAATGATGGGGTAACTGTTTTTTTTTC
>WWET01003786.1:4934-39224 GCA_011038615.1 Limnodynastes dumerilii | reverse complement strand
AATTCAATGCGATTTCACAGCGAATCGGTGAAATCGCATTTAGTGAATTAGATACATCCTATGTTTCTAATTGAAAAAGTCGGGACCGCGATTTGCGGACCCGCGAATAAAAAATTACTCAATTCACGTGATTTTTGGCTTAGTGAATCGCCTTTGGCGAATTTTAAGCTAAAAATCACGTGAATTTTAGCAATTCGAGCTTAGTGAATGAGGCCCCAAGAGCGGCATATAGGTTAAATGGTGGTTCCCAAGAAGTAGAGGCACTTGTATTAGTCCATAGTAAATGATAATAGGAGGCTTATTAATACATTTTCACAGGTATTTATGGTGTGGATACTTAATTTATTAAGAAGCCTCCTACTATCCTTTTCTATGGACTTATACAAGTGCCTCTACTTCTTGGGAAACACCATTTAACCTGTATGCCTCTCTTAGAGTTGATGTTTTAGAGTTGATGTTTTTAGAGTAGATCTAATACCAATTCTTTTAATTATACCTCATATACACATCACACAGCACTTCTCCCTTTATATGATTTATTCTTTATAAAACAAAGAAAGCCAAAAAAATCTATCTGCTTCTTATTTGAATCAATGGATGTGTTTCTTTGCTTAGCTGTGAATCATGAGGATATTAAAGATCCTAAATATACGCACAATTCTTATTTGGGAAACAAATCCATTCCTAAATATACGCACCTAGAGAAAAGAAGGATCTTAGATCCTGATCAATGGTTAGAAGATGACAGTAAATGTGAATGATGTAGAACCCACCCACAAGCAGTTTTCTCCCTGTGTGACAAGATTTAGAAATATATATTATTATTAGCAAGAGAGTAGCGAGGGTGGAGCCGCTGAAGCTTGTGCGCTGGCAGACGAAATTGTACCATTCTCCAACCCTAACATAATCCAGATATTAGAATATGTGTCATTCCTAGACCCATAATATACCCCACATGTGTTTTATATAGTGTACCATATCCAGAGATGTGTAATCTAAGGGAGACATGAAAGGGGATGTGTAATGGAAGTAGGGAGAGATATGAATATAAAGGGAAAACTGGAGAGACAGTGCTCTTATTATTAAAAATGAACAGATTGACTACAACCCAATACTGGCAAGAATGGTGGTAGTAATGAGTGTTGACACTGGCAAAAAGGTCAAATAAAATCAAAACTATTTATTCCAAATACATTAAAAACATAAAACAATTCCAATTCACAATTGATAATCACTATTGTATAAATCTTAATAGTGTAGACAGGGAGGGAATATATTGGAGACTGCTCAATTTTTACACTCTTATGTGCCACACTTTTCCGGCTGAACAATTTTTTTAATACCTCCTTCACGAAAAGAGATTGACTCTATTGCAGCATACAGTTAGGATATAAGATGATAGCATTTAGTGATAATATACTGCCGTCAATTGGATTAACGTTACCGTCCTCCTGGTGTCCGCTAGGGCTCCTGTATAAAGCACACAATGGCAAGATGTTCTCCAGGGTCCGCTTCCAGGTGGGTGTACGCTTGGGTAACTTTGTTTTTGACCAGTATAATTCACAACTGGACTGCAGGGTGAGATAACCCACAAAAGATGAATGTATCACTGTCAAGCTGCTAATAGGAAATCCGTCCGGTGTCCGCGTAGCTGCTCGTACCTGTCAGTATGAGTCTGCTGCTTCCGGATCTGTTAATTCCCCACAATATGCAAACCTCCAGCTGGTCAGGATCGTATAACCAAGCTGCGGTAACTCCTCGGGTGGCCAACCCTGGGTTACCTGCTCTCAAAGTTCACAAGGGGGGGATTGAAGAAGAAAAATGAGTGTTAGTCTCCAAATATCCTGCTCAAAGTCTGCTAGTCTGCTTACGCGTTTTGTCCGCTACCTGGGACTTTTTCAAAGCAATGAATGGAGTAAAGTAGAAACATGAATATAAAGGGGACAGGGAGGGAGATGTGTAAATGTAAGGGGCTGTGGAAGTGACGATATTTATGGAGTGGGTGCAGGAAGGGGAAAGTGTATTGGAGGTGGGGTACAAGAAAGCAGGTATATGTTTGTGGGGGAAAGACCGAAAGGCAGATTTGTAACAGAGGAAGGGAAATATGTAATGCAGCGGAAGGGGGGGGGGTATTATGGCGGCATCTTCATTTTCTTCACAGACTGTGCAGTAATCAACATGAGGCACGGGGAAGAGAACCCAACAGTCAATATTTATTTTAGTAAAAACAACCCTTCCTTTTAGCCATCAAATGTTAGATAACATACGCACTTCAATCCCTAGCACACTACACTATGGGAAGACGGGTTTGGGGGGCGCTTTAGCATTTACTTGCTCTGGGTGCCATTATTCCATGCTATACCTCTGGTTATTAGAATGGTTATGTTAACACTTTTGGTCCTTTAAGATGTGCCATTTGTTCAGCTGTACCATACCAGATTTAGCCATCTGCTGATAAGTAAGCTGCTTAAATCATTTTATAAGGAAACACCATATGGATTTTATCAATACTTAGGGATGCTTTGGGAGAATAACTTCATTCTAAGGTATTAAAAACATAACATTTATTTTATATCCATTCTGGTTCATTTGTCAATATAAATGCATCACAAAGCCCAAAGGCAAGTACCGTGATAATAAAAGTGCACAATTATCCACAAATTTATTTAGACTTAAAAATCACTTTTATTAGAACATTAGTACAGCAAAAATTGTTAAATCATTAAAAACTAGTAGCTACAATATGAGACACATTGCTTCAATAAAATCACACCTGGTGTCAAAGTGGGTTTAGAAATAACACATCTCTACAAAATGTCTAAATACCAAATTCAAACTCTTCCTCCCAAATATATGGAATAACACATGTCATTTCCGCATTCATATAAAAATCCTGAGGTAGCTAGTAAATACTGCACTCCTTAATAAGAAATTATATATCGTTACTATCATAATGAGCTGAAAATAGATACTCAGCAAAAATGTCAATAGCATCAATACATCAGCATCAATTCTAACCGTGTACTGAAAAAATAAAATAAAAAAAATTAAAAATAAAATTACCACCTCACGGTGGGTCTTCACTCCGTGGAGCGGCTAATCTTTCCCTCACGACCGTGTATGGAGAGATGAATCAGGACGACAGGAACAGTGCAGCTACAACAGGATTGAGAGGCGGAGAGAGGTCTTGCTCACAAACACATAGGCGAATCCACATCCACCTGACACGCGTTTCGCTGCACACTTTCTCAAAGGTGTATCAAGCTTAGGCTGGCTTGGACTTTTAAAGGGACATCATCCAATGGAATCACTCTATAACTCTATAATGATAATGAACAACAGACATGTAAGTCTCCGTTAAGATTGCAGGTACAGGATATAAATCACCTCCTTAGATCAATTAAGAAGTAGAGAAAAACAAATAGGAGAGTTTATAACCACCACCATAATATATTGATGTATATTCCTAATATGAATTAGATTTTTCAATATGTCAAAGTAATAAATATTTTAAACAACAAACATGGTCTCCCTTATTGACTTAGAAGAATGAAACAAAAAAATGTTTTTCATTCAGCCCAACAGGTGCGGTAGAGGTCATTAAAAATATAAGCTTTGTTTCTTTTTGTAGTAACAGTTTTACATAATCACCACCCCTTTTATTAGGCATTATTTTCAATATACCATATACTTGGAAGTGGTTTAATGAGCTGTTATAAACTTGTAAGAAATGTCTAGCAACACTGTTGAGAGGCTTCATCCTGGCCTTGTCCTTACTGGCATTTAGAATATTCCTAGTGTGTTCATAAACTCTTGTTCTAAGCGTACATTTGGTCATCCCAATATATCGTTTTTGCATGAACACACAATGCAATAAACTACGCCACAAGAAGAACAATTAATTAAATCATTAATAACATGATTCTGATTAAATTTATCAGTAAAGTTTTTGGTCACTTTCATAAATCTGCACTGACTGCAGTGACCGCAAGGGAACGATCCCAATGTTGATTTGGGTTTCCGCTTATAAGAGTCAAAATGGCTTTGTACTAGGGCATCGTTAAGATTTCCACAACTTTGTTGTGTTATATCCACTTTATTACTCAAAATACCTGCCAAGTCATTATCTGTACGCAATACATTGAGGTGTTGATTACAAATAAATTAAATCTCCCGCCATTGTTGACAGAATGTAGTAACAAGATGTACTTTGTCATCTTTTTTACTTTCCTTTTTGTGATTAATTAAAGAGTGTCTGTCAGAATGTACAGCATATTTTCTGGCACTGTTAATTAGCCTCTTACTATACCCTCTTTGGATCAATCTATGAGTTAATTCATCCGCTCTTTTCTTGAAATCTACATTATCAGATCAATTTCTCCGAACCCGAAGAAACTCTCCTTTGGTGATGTTCTTTTAAGTAGAAGGTAAGTGGGTACTAGAAAAATGTAACATTGAGTTAGTTGCTTTTGCAATAGATGTCACTCTCTAGCCTCAATTGAACTGATATTCTAATGGTAAGATCTAAGAAGTTTATACTTCATCTACTATAATCAAAAGTTAATCTAATATTTAGATTGTTGTCATTCAAAACATCCATAAATTTACAGAAAAGTTCCTCTTCACCATTCCAGATAATCAACACCTCATCAATGTATCTAAGCCATAGATACACTGATGATCTAAAGTCCGGTAATGAAAATACCACCTCCGACTCCCACCAACCCAAAAATAGTTTGGCGAAAGTTGGGGTGCAGCCAGCACCCATAGTGGTCCCGCGTTGGTGTACATAGAATGATTGGTTGGACAAAAAATAATTAGGCGTCAACACAAATTCTAACAATTTCAAAAGAAAATCTCCAAATTCACCTTGGTTATCTTTTTCAAGAAAATATCTTGTAGCTTGAATACCAAGAGAATGACTTATTGAGGTGTACAATGACTCTACATTGCAACTAGCTAACAGCATATCTTCACTTATTGTCAGACCCTCTATTTTAGACAAAACATCTAAAGTGTCACGAATGTATGATGGTAGATTATAGACATACCTCCTTAAATGGTGATGTAAAAAATGGCTAGCTTGTTCCATCAGGCAGTCTCTACCAGACACTAATAGTCATCCTGGAGGTGTTGTTTCGTTTTTGTGCACTTTAGGCAGAAAATATAATGTTGCAATGCGCGGATGTTCTACCCACAGAAATTTAAAATCCAAATCAGACAAAAGACCACCCCTGTGGTCTCTCCTGATCAATCTTTGGTAGAGTACAAGAAAGTTATTAGTGGGATCAACTGTCTATGGGCCTCAGCAAGGTATAATGACTCTGCCCAGATCACAATATTGCCTCCTTTGTCCGATGGCTTAATGATAGCATCCCATGTTTCGATTTCCTTTAAGGCATTGAGTTAATCTATAGTAAGATTGTTAGAGATGTTGCCTTTATTATTATATTTTTTAAAAAGATATCAAGGTCCTTTGCTACCAAATCATGGAAAATCTTTACCTGGGGGCAAAGGGAGACATCTGGACAGAAGGTGGATTTAGGTCTGAGGCCATATTCTTTAGTAGCTTGTAAAGACTCATCCTGCAATGAAAGTAAATCAGACAAAGCAGAGCATTCCTCTGCTAATGGAAATAAATCCTCCTCTTATACACTCAAAATGTGTTTGTCCCCCCTCCCGCCATCTTGTTTCCTACCAATACATTTTTTTTTTCAAGAATAATTTGAGCATGAATAAGTTGAGATCAATTTCAATTTGAAAGCGATCAGCACTATCGAGTGAAAAGGACAATCCTTTAGTGAGTAATGATGTATGTGCATCAGTAAGTTGATAAGAGGATAAATTGATGATTCTAAAGTTACCCTCTAGAATTTCTTCTGGCGTAGTGTATGATCTGATGCTTGAGGTCTGTTGCACCCCCTTTGGTTTTTGTAGCTTTTGTGAGTGGTGTTTCCTACTGCCTCTCCTTGTCTTCCTATAGATTCCTGATTTCAGCTGTCCTCTCCTCAAAAATTCCTCTGACCTATTTTATCATTAGTGTCATTGTCTGGGGACTCACATTCTGAGGCTGAAAGATTATATTTACTCATTTTAAACCATTTCTTGTTGTTAAAGGACTGCCAATCAAAAATAGGATCCTCTAAAAAATCTTTCTTATCACAGGCAAATTTTCTTTTTTTCTTATTTTTAAGGAACTTTTCAAAATCCTCAATTTCTTTCTTATATATATCATACTGTTTTACAAATTCCACCTCGTTGCTGAAGGATTCCAATTTTTCACTCAAAGTAGATATCTCCTTTTGTATATTATCTAAAACTATTTTGTCATGTTCAACCAATATTTTCAACAACTCAGTGGAACAACGCAACAATATAGTTTCCCACTGTTTAGTCAGGTCCTCAGTGGCCAAATTAAAGGCCGGAAACAATTTAGGTCTCAAACCTCTCAGTGTGATGTTATTGTTCAAATATTTTTTAGACTTCATCAACTTTAGAAAAGTCTTAGTCTCCTTAATCATAATCATCTTCAAGTCTAACAAACCATCCTGCCAATCAGGATCCACCCCACCTGAGGCTGACTCTAGTGATCCCTCAATATCTTCCTGCCATCTGGCATGTCTAGCCCTTAATTCCTCTTGCAAACTGAACGCCATTGTCCCAAGTCCAAGAAAATCCAAAAAAACTGATACAATTTAATACCAATCACATGCAACTCTTAATAGAGTACATGCAGGGACAGAAACGACCAACAAAAATGAAACAAAATTACCACCTTACGGTGGATCTTCACTGCATGGAGCGGCTGATCTTTTCCTCGTGACTGCGTGCGGAGAGATGAATCAGGGTGACAGGAACGGTGCAGCTACAACAGGATTGAGAGGGGGAGAGAGGTCTTGCTCACAAACACACAGGCGGGTGAATCCACATCCACCTGATGCGCATTTTGCTGCATGCTTTCTGAAAGGTGTATCGAGCTTAGGCTGGCTTGGACTTTTAAAGGGACATCATCCAATGGCATCACTCTATAACTCTATAATGATAATGAACAACAGACAAGTAAGTCTCCGTTAAGATTGCAGGTATAAGAAATGAATCACCTCCTTAGGTCAATTAAAGGAGAAGTAGAAAAAAACAAATAGGAGAGTTTATAACCACCACCATAATATATTGATGTATATTCCTAATCACTTGTCAATATATTAGACAATAGAGAAGAGCCACAGCAACATAAAGCCACAAACAGAATACTAAACAATAAGGAGGTGCTACACTGTAGGTAAACCATTACATAGAACAGGGGTTCTCAAAAAGTGGTACTAGTACCACTGGTGGAGCTTGGACCACTATCTGGTGGTACTCAAGGCAACTGGGAAAGCGTGACAGAAAATAGCAGCCATACTTTAACCAGGTGCAATGCCAGATTGCAGAGGTCATATTTAATAAAGTATCTAAAGGGTTGAATATATTATGTATAAATTGTACTTTAAAACCACCAAAATATGTAAGGATGATATGCAATGCAGTATTTGACCTGATTCAATAGTGGGCAACTGGTACTCCCCAAGAAAAGGTTGAGAAAAACTGACATAGAAGAAAAAATGTTCCATACAGACATTGAACTAAACAGAAAACTAATTATACAGTAGGTGCACTATCTGCTTGCATGAGTCTACCAAGTGACAAACAAACACATTTAAAAACAATCACACAGCTACTGCTCCTGGTTCCTCTAACCTGAAGTAGAAGGTGACCTTTCAGTCATCTCTTTACCCTTCTGGGCAGTATACTCTCCACCCCTATTGTTCAATTAGGGAAAGGTGGCAATAGTAGAGCATGGTCATGGAAAATTCCTCAGATGCAAAACAGAGAAGTCAATAGGGGTCTTTTTAAACTTTTTAAGTAACCAATTCTTTAATTGTATATTTTGACTTTGATCACTGCTCTTATCTTAAATGACCCAGTTTAAAAAAAAAAATTTTTAAGTGTCATTTAGTAATAAAAGCAAAAAGTTCAGCCCACTCACTTACAAAAGCTGACATCAGCAACATTAATGTCTTGTTATCTTGGGCCGGATCCAGACTTGATAGTTAGGCGTTTTTTGTTTTTTTTTTGCTTGAAATGATATATAGACCACTTTGAGAAAGATGAGATCCCTCAAAACACGTCGGCGGTGACTCATCACAGACTCTTTGGGCTTCCCTCCGGCTGTGAAGTTTGACGGACCTCTGGCAGCTATTACCATTTGCACTTCCCAGGACTTTAGGTGCTTTGCCGGACTCTGCCTCATTACCTGCCCAGTAGGATCATTCCTTGTTTTCTGGACATTTTATATATTGATTTTCAGATTTTCTATTTATTTGACATTGGTTTTAAAAGCTTAATAAATTTTAGTGTTTAATAAATGTTTTTATACTTTATTAATATATTCTGCTTTTATTTCTTTTTCCTATATGATGGATTATATTAGTTTTTTAACTACAAGCAATTGAAGGACTTTTGTCATCGCACCGACCAGATTAGTTTTAGCTTTTACCTGAACTATATTTATTTATTTTTTTATATTTTATTAATTTTGCATGCTGTGTAGCAGACCTCTCTTTTGTTTTTGTACTGAAATTATATACTGTTCATTCTCCACAGGAGGAGAGATATGTGGATATGTGGATGCGTGGGCATTGGCAATTAAATTGTACAATAAGGGCTTGGCTATGTCCTTACAGACAATTCAGTATTCCATATTCCAAAATGTGTACGTTAGTCTCCGCAATGGAAATTAATTAATGGATTTAACTCTTAACTCTGGTTCCAGCTGTTTGTTATTATATTACCATATAGAACTTAATAAACATAATTTAATTATTAATGTTTGTACTAAGTGTTTGTAACAATAATTTGTATTAAAGTGAAAATAAGCGTAGTAACTCTTAAAAGGTCACAAGAACATGAAATGTACAATTTCCATCTCTCAGTTGGTTTTCATGCTATAATCAGTGGTCTTAACCACTGAGCCACCGCACATAATCTCTTTGTGGCTTCTTTTTGATAAGTAAGTTCTATGGATGAACTTCAAACAAGAACGTTTAAATTGACCTTTTGGTGAACCCATCCGCATTCAGCTTTGTGTTGTAAAATGACTAAGTAGGCTTATATCTACAGTTCAGGTAAAGGTCACTAAAGGATAATAAACAAGTCGTGGAGGCCCATTATGATGTAGTCACATTATTATACTTTCTTTCATGCTGTACTGTGTATCTGTGACTTGCTCCAACTTTAATGGAATCATAAGTTGTTGCAATATTGCACATCATAAAAATTGCTCAAAGTAGAAAAAAACCCACACTAATGAAGAAGATATTTGCAGTTGCTGCTACAGGCTTTGCCATTCATCATAGACATGTCTTTTTCTTATACTTTTATTACTCGAACCAATTGTAACATAACTTTTAAACTTTCCACATTTGCTAAACATGCATGTATTGCATTGAGATTGGTGACATAGCGTCACACAGTTTTCAAGTGAGTGACAGCTTTAATCAGGACACATAAGACAATAGGAGGAACAGGCAAACAGAATAGGTATTTACACATTATCAGAGAGAAACAAAGTGTGATATGAAAAAAAATCGAAAAATAGATAAATGTTACGGTTACTTTTATCATTGCCAACTTCTATAAGTTTCCCTGTTTTGACCAAGAAATGCATTTTCATTACTACAGAGATAGATAACAAATCAGTTTTTGTTTAAAGACAAAATAAGTCTATTACAACATATGCATTAAATTCATTTAAAGAGTTCAGAATACACTGATGTAAGTAATACACAATGCTGAAAGCATGGTATGACACTAAGGATCGGATCTGCATCTAAGGATTCCAGTTGACTTCTGTATGCGGTTGAGTATTGGTACTGCGCAGACACAGCTGCCTGATACTGTGTCCAGCAAACTAGTTTCTGCAAGAGGGGCATGAGATACGCATGGTGGGTGGTGTAAGGCATTTAAATTGTACTGTAAGGGCTGAGTTTAGCTCTGGAGAAGGAACTCTGCACAGCTCATGGGATGCAATAGCCAAGTGGTGTTTTCCCTTTCAAGCCATTTGTGAGGATGGGCCTGATCCAGACCTACGACCGCAAGCGAACGTACGCCCATCGTAAGCGAACATTCGTGAAAAAAAACACACTACGCATGTGCAGTATGACAACTTCCGGTCGACCGAAGGACATGAGCGTACAGCGAGCGAATTTTCAGCGTATTTTTCTCTCAAGGGGCGTGCGTTTTTTTTACGACGATAGTCTGGACGCTCGAGTTACTACACAGAGGCGGGGATAGCCATTTAAATTGTACAGTATGGGCGTGCTAAGCCCAGTACGACCAGCGTATGGGTACGAAAATTCGCACATACGCTGGAAAATCTTAGGGTAGGGTTTAGCCGCCGTAAGCAGGTACAATCAATGGGAGTGTTATGGGCATGAAAGTTTTTACGCCCGGGCGAACGTACGCTACGCTCGCGGGCGATTGCAGTCGTAGGTCTGGATCAGGCCCGATGTCTCTGAATAATGAATGACTAAACAAACAAATAAGAATTTGCTGTGCCAAGCTGCAAGCAGATTACTAAGGCAGAGTTCTGCACATAAAACTGCAGCCTGGTGAGATCAGGTCATGTTGTCATCACCTGCCATAAAGGTACCAGCCCTTTACCCTAGATATTCCTCTTATTATGTGACCAGCCGAGTCTGTATGCAATATTTACCATTTCCTGCAAATTGGACTTTAACACCATTGTAGTTATTTCCTAATTCAGTTCCTGTATATTTAAAGATGCAGTACCCTCAGGCCAAAAGGCGTTTTGGTCACAACAACATAGTTTCAAGATTGCAAGATCAATGCATTTGCCATCTTTATGAGAAGATTCACTCCACTAGGAGAAACTATGGGCCTGATCCAGACCTACGCCCGCTGTTGCTAGGACGGCGGGCGTAAGATCCGCTGAAAAGCAGATCTGCGCATGCGCCGGGCTGATGTTGCCCGGCATAGCTACGGCAACGCCCGATCAACGATCGGGCATCCGTAGGAACAGCGTAGGGACGCTGGAGGGGGGGCCCCCCTAGCGTCCCTACGTTAAGGTTAGTGAAGGTGGGCGGGGGGAGGTAACATAATGAGGGAGGGAGGGCTTAGCGGTAGTACGCTCGTGTGCGAGCGTATTACCCATTGCTTACGCCGGCTGAAGTTAGGGTAGCCTTCAGCCGGCGTAAGCAATGGGAAATACGCCCGCACAGGGGGAGTGTCAGGGAGAGTAGACGCCGATACGCTGTGCTTTAGTAAGCACAGCGCATCGGCGTAGGTCTGAATCAGGCCCTATGAGTTGAAGTTAGAAAGAAAAGCTTAGAGGTATAAGGAGAAAAATGGTTATTAATGATCATGTTAATATCACCTAGGATAACGAGAAAAAAAAACAGTTTTAATGGCGCTATCCTTAGTATTTCCAGCCTTCGAAAGCTATAGATGGTCAGCTGCTATTCAAATAGGGAACCACCCAATATGCAAAACAAGACAAAAAAGTAATGAATAGCGCTATGACTCATACAAAAGCTACAAATTTAATTTATTATATAGTTAAAAATAGCGATCAATCGATAGCTTAATTAAAAAGATTTCATCTAGTTCTGCACTTAGACATCGATGATACAATTAAAAAGAAAGAACATATTCATATTATAACAACTGCTGGCAATGTGAACTCAAATATAAAGAAACTGTGAGTCTAATGCACTTTTTCCTCCTCAGTCGTGTAGAAACAAATAGCAACAATGTTGCAGTCAGAAACTCCACTGAAGTGCAATATGCAATGATCAAATACAGTGTCAATGCAATGGAAATCGTTTCCAAGTAAAGCAAAGCCAATTAAACTTCACAATGTGCAAATCAAGATTCTACAGACCAGTAGTTGTTTGTTTGAAGATACTTGCAATAGTTGTAGCCGCGGCGTCCCGCCGGCTACTATTCAATTGTGTGGTCTGTATGGAACGAATGGATCCACGTGTAGCTGTTGGCGCTCCCTGGTGGTAACACCGAAGTCCCGGCTAGGTGGGCCGCTCAGGCACCGCGTCCTTTTCCGGTCTTTCCGTCGGAGATATTATGGCCAAATAGCTCACCGTGGAGTAATATTTGCACAATTATTCAGGAGTCTCTTGCTGAAGGTGGTGGAGGTGTTTTAGAGCATAGTCCCAGCAGTTATAAAATTCAATCCGCCTCTTACGCATTTCTCCGCTTACAGCATAGGTTTCATCAGAGAGGTGAGTTTCAGGCTCCATCTGCAGACCTCTTTTATGTGGCAGATAGCCAATCATATCGTTCTTCAATAAATCCCAGTATCTATCATTTGGGACTGCATAAAGGGCACTGATTAATGGTATTGATCTTTAAACAGCTATTTCTCAAATAAACATCTTTTCCCTGGACTGGAGCTGGTGTTTTTTCTTTGTTCCAAGATAATAACTTTACATCATATACAATAAATATCATTACAAGTGTGTTGGAATGTAAAATATAAATAATAAGAATGAAATGGAAACAATTACATACAGCAGGACCCTGGTACAATCTATAAGATATGTTACCAGGGAGCTGATGTAAAAAATAAATAAAACTAATATAAATAAATAAAAAGGATAACAGTTGGGATGTAAGAGGATAAGAAATAAAGGTAAGTGAAGGACCGAGAGGCTAAGGAATTGCCATGAGGCCATGTAAAGCCCCTGGTTGTTTACCCCATTGACCACTATCCGTGAGGTTTGGGGGATTCAATGGGGAAGGGGATTAGGGGCTATTCACAGGGGATGAGTTAGTATGGGGTTTATTAAGGGGTATAGGGATGGTGCTATCCCTCTTACCCCTGAGACCCTTTCAAGTGCAGGAGGCAGTGCAAGGCTTCACCCACCCATCCCTAGGTCAAATTGATTTGCATATATTTCACACACATATTGGTAGCTCACTGGGGGATATCTGCGGATTGTGGATGTTATTTTTAGGTTTGGGTCGGGGAACTAGGAGAAGCTAGTATCAGTTTACCTTTGTTGGCAGTTAGTTGGCAATTTCCGTATAGACTTGTTCATTATGCTAGTTGGGGCAGGCTGCTAGTCAGTTGTGTAGTCAGATGGTTGATTTTTGTTAAGTTTGTTCATAAGTCTTGGAGTTTATGTTAATTACGCAATTGGCATAATGCTTGATTGATGGTTACACAATTGGCGTGTTTGACTGCATATGAATTTTTGATTTGTTATTGGTTACATCACGTGATTGGCGCAGTAGGTAGGATTGTTGCCGTATATATTAAGATGACTACACATTTTCTTTCCTTCCCCTTCCCCATTGTGATTATCCCCAATAAAGCTGCCATGTTTTTTGTGCAACAATGTGTCTTAGTTTCATTTATTGCAAGATGTTGTTTGGAATATTTTTGTGGCGCATGAGGTGTCAGCAACCTGTAGGGGGTTTATAATAAATAAATGACAGAGCCATGCACAAAAGCATTGAAGAAATTGTGGGCAAGATCTACAGTATTTGGGGGGCAATAGATCACAGCAACATGCAGAGGGAATGTGATGCAGAGAGCATGTGCTTCAAAAGAGATTACAGTAATTGAAGGGGCCTGTGAACTGTGAATGTGCAGTTTGGGGAAAGAAGCTGTATAACGTCACCTCTCCATTTGTCTTCAGGCCTAGAGTCTATGTAAAGTGGAGTCCACCACATGAAAGTGCATCAGGCAAGGTAAGTATCTGATTCTGCAAGTTATGTTTCTGTAATTGCAAGTAGATTGGATAAAGCTGTAAACAGGAATAGGGTCCGGATCCAGATCTACGTCCGTCTTCCATAGACGGACGTAATTCAATGAACAATAGCTACTGCGCATGCGTAGTAGCTGTTGTACGCAATCTGTGTATCATTTCGATACGTAGATTGCGTATATGCGGTCTAAAAGATGTTAAATTGTGGCGATCATTTGAAAATATTATAGATAAAAATTTAAGTTAGGAGAAGTATAATATACAATAATTATGTCAATTAACCAATCACTTTATATAGCGTGTAGCCAGCTTTATAGTGAGCTGGATAAGCCTCTCAACCAGCACAGAAAACCTGTTAAGAATAACAACGTTTATAAAGAATCTATAGTACTGCTCACCATGTAAGGTACATTTTAGCCGAACATGTTTAATTTGCTTGGGTATCTCTGTTTGACTAACCAGTTTAAGTAATTAAAGTATCACTTATCCTTGAACCATCTTCAATCCTTCATCCTTCAATCTTATACTTCAGTTTGTTATGCCTAACAGAATTCATGTTTTATAAAACAATGATATACTGCAGACACTAAAGTACATACTGCACTTTGAATCCAGTTTGACATGGTTCAAGGAATTAACTTTTACATGGTCAACTTCAGCATAGCGGCCCCTATTCAGAGTACCGGACGTATAATATATACGTCCAGTGTTTAGCGATTTTTTACTACTACGCATGCGTAGTAATTTTTTAATGTAATCTACGTATCTTTTTCTTACATAGGATGCGTAAATGCGGGGCATGTGCAGTAGTAAAAATTGCTAAACACCGGACGTATATGTTATCCGTCTGGTAATCTGAATACAGGCCAGAATTTCGAGGCTTAATAGGACACTATGGTATCTTAAATGTTGTGTGGAGTATCTAATGTTGCAGTTCTTGCAAACAACCTTCAAGAACATTATTTCTATTAAATAACTGACCCCTTTATTTTACAATAAATTACTTCCCTTCCATACAAATCCTTTAAAATGGATCTGTAGCAGCTAAACTACTGTAATTTATGGGGAACCAACAAATGATTGCATTAATGTTTATACGATCATTAAACTCTCAGAAAATAAACACATTACCCAGCTCTTTGCCAATGCCAAGAAGTCAGTGAACTTGAGGACAATATTCTAACACAAACTTAATGTAATTGTTTCCTTTATATATCTTTATTTCTCATTCTCTGCCAGTGTCAGCAAGATTTGTTAAAAAAGCTCTTTTATAATTCTCAATGAACTGTGAAATTTGCAATGTAAGCAGCAATAACATAAAAGAGAAGACCAATATAATGTGGATGGCCTTAATTCACGATAAATCCATTACATTTTAGCTCGGTGTACGACTGGCAAGCACTCAAGACTAAAATCATACATTACCAATAAAGGAATTTTTTAACTAATATGATTACTGTGTAGCTTTTTAAATTTAGATGTAGACAATTTGGGCCTGATCCAGACTTACGATGGCTGGCGTTAAAAGGGGGAGTCCCATGATGTAACGCTGATCGTTAGTACGCTCAGCGCTACATCGTAGGTCTGGATCAGGCCCTATGTATTAAGCTCATTTTGTCCAATAGATTGCTAGCTTGCTGACCAGGCCCTGCTTTCCTCTGAGTCTTTTGTATGTTAACGCCCCACTGATGTTGGGTTGTCAAATAAAATAATTGAAAACAAATACCTCATTTTTTGTATAATAATTTTAAGTCAGTTTTATTTTAATAAGACAAAATCTAAAAGTGGCGAAGTAAGGGCAGTTGTAAGTCTCAAGTCGTCAAACAAGTAATACAGAACAAAAAACCTATTAGCATAACAAACATATGAAAGCTCACCCGTCGAGGTGTAGCCTTCAACAATAAGCACGACAATTGCGTGTGCAAAATAGGAGAATAATGCCAATCGTGTTAACAAACATATAAACAAAAACTGCTCACGCCAACTTGTATGAGTCATGAAGATAAGAATTTTAATAAAACATGCAAATACATAATTAAGCCGTCCAACATTAACAAAGTTACAAATAAATCAACTGCCGAACTCCGCTGCTCAATTCTTTAAACATTAATTGAAAATTACTGCATATAATACAAAAAACAATCCAAACATAAAATGAACTTTCAAATGGGTGGGAATCAAGGTTAAAAATCCTAAAAAGCTCCTCAGCACCATCAGACATCCAGAGAAAGAGGGAGCTCCACCCTTTATAAGGACCCCAACTGACAGTTTTTAACCCCCCCCCCTTTCAATAATTTAAATTGATTGGCTACAAACAAACCACCCCATGTGATTTAGCCAATCCACAGCTTCAGTGGTTTAATGATTCTTAGTTCAATCATCGAACTCATTTACAATTATATAGTCATGTTTTATAATGTTTTTATTTAAACATTGTAACATGCTATTTAATATAGCGGCACTGTGCAAAAAAGTTTAAAAAGGTGAAATAACTAAAAACAACAAACAAGCAAACTAAAAAGTAACTGTAAACATAATTTATTACCAATCCAAAGCAATTTCATCTTTAATTCTTAGAATAGATGCCCAAGTCCCATCTGTCTGTGCTTGTTCCCGTCTGCACATGTGCAGAGCAGTTTCCCAATGCATTTCCGCATTGTGTCAATAGAAAGTAGAGACACATTGATTTCAATTTTATCTTTGTCTGTATGGGATAATAGACTAGGTAATATGTTTCATATTGCATGACATAAATATAGAACACTCATTGGGCCTGATCCAGAAATACCCTGGCCCGTTGTCCGTAAGTATGGCCAGCGTAGCTCTGGTGCACTCCCCCTGTCACTCCCCCTGTGTGAGCGTAGTTAAACACAGTTACATTGGCTGAAGGCTACCCTAACTTCAGCCGCCGTAACTGTGTGTAACTACGCTCACACAGGAGCGTGATCTGTCAAACCCAGCCCTCCCTTCCTAATTACCCACCCTCCCCCGCCAGCGTAGTAACGGAGCTGCCTGCCCCTTCGTCCATAACTACGCTGTAGTTACGGATGCCAGATCCACAGCACCCAGAGCCATGGATTACACCGGGCAACATCTGCCTGGCGCATGCGCACAACGGCAGAAATGCCATTCTTACGCATACAGCCACCGTGAAAATGACGGCGGCCGTAGGTCTGGATCAGGCCCATTGAGCATAGTTGTCTTTTTACCCTTTAAAAATGGACATGTGAACCTAACACTTTGATGACTAGTTGATTTGTCCCATCTAATACCTAAAAGGTGCAGCCCAGTGGCTGCCTAAGTGATTAAAGGACAAAAGAATTTTTGAACTGTTTTATCTACAGTCAAGTAAACCAGTTCCCATCACATACTATTTACTAGCCAGGACAATCTGATAATCAGCTACTGCATCTGATCATTTCATAAGGTGTGACTGACGAAAGGTATTCTCTTTTGAAAGTTTCATGATTTTTATTTAATATCCCTTTCATTTACAATGATGAAACATTATGGCTTAAACTTAAAATAAATGTAAGCTTATTAATGCATAGTGTGCAAATGCAGGACAGGGTCTCAAATGGCCATATTTAGTAGAACTCAATTTTTCTGGTTGCAGTAGTTTATAATATTGCTGGAACAGCTCAATTTAGTGAGATAAATCACCAACCATCGTTACTTTGAGAAATAAAGATCAGAATCTCTGAGGTAAATATTCATTGATTTCAAACAACTGTCTCATCTCAATATGAACTGAAGGAGACTACGTGAATCAGCCATCATAGCAGAATTGATGCAGATAAACCACTACTGAATGGGAAATAGGGATCTGTCAAGGCCGAGAAACACAACCAATGGAAATCATATATGTTGAAATCTGTACTTTGGTCTGAAGAGTCCATACTTTTGTTTACAACCAACTGTTCATGCAGTGATGGTGAATTGGTATATATGTGGCTTCCATTGCTAAGAATTGGGGAGGTGTGTAACAGTGTGAGAGAATTTTGCTGGTGATGTTGTAGAAATGAAGGCAATTTTAACTAGTATTATGCATCAATACACCCACCCTTCTGGTTTCTTCCACTAGCTAGCCCAATTCTTGTTCCCAAAAAATCAATGATCTTAAGCATACTATCAGGTTGTGAAAGAACTCTGGACCTGATCCTGACTTAAGAGTGCATTCCGTACGCCATATAAGTTCCACACTTAAGAGGATATTACACTCTCCTGTATAGAAGTGCCTAACTCAGGTAATACTATGCTATTTAAAGACTTCTCCCTGTCTACAATGATATAATCAATAATACAGAATGTTGTCACGCCCTGACGTACGAAAGTCCAGTGCATATACATCCGCCGTGTGCATGTGCTAGCATTCCCCTACTTAAGCACTACACTTGTGTAAGCCAGTTGTCGTTAATAAATCTGGGTCCGGCCCTATTTAACAAAGATGGGCAGTGAGAGAGATAGGTGCATCAGATGATCTGGTCTTCACGTTTACCTCGGGGAGTGAAGTATTCAGCCCGTATTTGAGCTCTTCAAGAATCTCCTTGATTTATGTATTTATGAATTTCTAATTTTCTTGTGCTGCCTTTTTTTTAAAACCTCTCTCTCTCTCTCTCTCTCACAAAAGGTGGCTACTCTGAAAATTATTATTAGTAAATCAAGAAAATAGTAAAATAAAAAAATGTATGAGTACTGTATCTGTTTGCTCTTACCAACTTATTGTGATTATTACAATATCCTCTTTTGGGAAATAACGTGTAATTTAAAAAAGTTGCATAAAATTTTTTATTATATAACATTATATAACATTAAAACAATTGTCATGTTATTCTGAAATGTACCTAAATATGTTATCCCCCAAGACAAGAATAAAAAAATTATACCCCTCTCAAATGTAACAAATTTAGCCTTAAAGATTTACTGACCAGCATTCCTTTACAATGCTGTCACTCTCGCTCGGCCTTAGATACAGCCCTGATGTCTCATCCCCAAATATAAGAAAAACAAAATAATCATTTGAACCCCTATTTATCTTTTTTTTGTCCAGTGTAATAAATTAGTTTATTTTTATTGAGTAAAACTTGAATCGACTATGTAATTGCACAGTAAATTGTAATTGAATTCTAACAAAGTTATAAAACATTTAATGCACAATAAATGTATAATTATTATATCAATTCACTAATTATTTCAGTATCCAAGGCAATTTCCAGACTTTTTAGAAATGTACGGTGTTTTAAAGAGGAAAAAATAATGCATTTTTTTTATTTAAGGACATGATGCAGTTATTTTAAATCTTCATAACATTTTTATATGAATAGCCTGCCTACTAAACAAGGTTTCACTCTTACGATGAAATAAGGATGTTGAACCTAATACAGAGATTGAAAACAGAGGAAAACGGGTGGACATTTACTCCTGGACAAAATCGTGTTGAATTAAAGGATGGGGTGTGAGATCGAAATTTTATCTGTTGCATACAGTAACACAGTAAAAAAGTTTATGTCCAAGTCTAAGTAACTGTTTAAAGCAAAGCTGGTCAATATCAATGGGTAATAATTAAAAGAACACAATTAACTTGCCTTCTCCTTCAGCATGGTTTTGCTCAAATGTAAATTTAAATCACAATTATAAGTTCTTTTATTAATTCAGTCACCAATAGTTTTGCTGATGATTTCAGTATCTAAACAGGAAGC
Source organism: Limnodynastes dumerilii (assembly GCA_011038615.1). Taxonomy (NCBI): domain Eukaryota; kingdom Metazoa; phylum Chordata; class Amphibia; order Anura; family Limnodynastidae; genus Limnodynastes; species Limnodynastes dumerilii. The sequence goes on along the minus strand of WWET01003786.1, from coordinate 19,738 downwards.
ACAGGGAAAGTTCTTTCAGGTTTAAACATTATGGGCCAAATCTTGACATAAAAACGTCACACACGGAAATTGATTTCATCTGTTGCAAACAGTATTAGAGTGGAAAGGTGATGTTTTCTAGTCCAATGCTAAATTAGCTTTAAAGTAAAGCTGGAAAATATCTGTCTGCAATTAATACTTTGCCACCTGCCCTTTAATTTATTTATTAACAGATTTTTATAGAGCGCCATCAGATTACGTAGCACTTTACAGAGAATATTTCACATTCATATGAATCCCTGCCCCACTGGAGCTACATACTAAGTTCCCTAACATAGACATGCATACACAAACAGACTAGGGTTAACTTATGCAGCAGCCAATTAACCTATCAGCATGTTTTTGGCAAGTGGGAGGAACCGGAGCACCTGGAGGAAACTCACACAGACACAGGGAGAACATACAAGCTCCACACAGCTAAGGCCTAGTTCAGGAATCTAACTCATGACCTCAGCGCACCGTAAGCCACCATATAATGTAGCATGGTTTTGCCCAGGAGTAAATATCTACCTTTTTCCTCTTTTTAAAAGTCTGGATCCAGTCCATTGCCCTATTAAATGTGCATTTAGCAAAATCTGAATTTATTAAATAAACCCCATAGGAGCTGATTCAGAGCTGCACTTATGTTTAATAACACGTAGAATAGATGGCATAAAGACTCATTACCATGTGTCCACTTCCGTGTGTTCTGTCCTAGCGGAACAGGGTATTCCACTATATTTAAATTAGAAAGTGGGGTGGTTTAACGCTTTTGCCAGACACAGTAGCAACTTGGATTACTGGCTTTTTGACTGTAACAGATCACTATGCCAAGGTGCTTTGTTCAAATAAAATGTATTTAAAAAAATGTACATTATAAAAATGGAATACTTCACGACAGTGAAAAAGGCATTTTTTTTTTAGAATGAATTCATACGAGCAGTGCTATCAAAACCAGTTGCTGTTATAGTTATTCACTTTACAACTGGTAGATTTTATATATTGGTCATAACATTTATAAAAGTAATATAAATAAGTTTTTGCGTGCATATTTTTAGGAGCGGATTAACTGTACATGCGTAGTAACTTTATATATGCAAGTTACATAGTTAATATGCACGGAAGTCCATCAGGCACGGATTACTGAATCGCACTTAGTGACATATGTACGGAGGGGAGTAGTTGTCTTCTGTACATGCGAAGTTACGTGAAAGTGGACAGGGGGAGGCATTTAAATGGGCTTTTGAGGGCACGGTTAGTAAAGTACGCACATACAAAAGCTACTAAGCACGTAAGTACACACGTAGAGTTAAGGTTGACCTATGGACGCGTAAGTCACCGAAAACCCATCTGTGCGAGGGGAGTGTCACGGGTGTTGCCTTGCTATGTGCGTGCGTATATTTGCGCACTTTAGAAACACACATCTGTGAATCCGGTTCATAGACATAAAGAGTTTTACATTCCACTACTGTCTTAGATCTTTGGATGTAAAACAAGACTTTTTACCCAGTATTAAAGGGGTTAATAGTATATTAAGCCAGATGATTACACATTTCTGTTTCAGAGTTAAATATAAAAAATTCTATTATAGGGACAATTAATTACATCTTAAAATGGCAAATGTGCATCCTTGTCAGGTACAGTGTACTCAGATGGCCTTTCCTCAAACAGTGAATGTGGAGATTTGATCTCTTCTAATGGTCCTGAGAAAAGGGTAATTACGCTATGGTCAAAGCTAATTTGCTTTCTGCCAGATGAACTGTTGTATTTTATTGTACGCTGACATTTTAAAGTAATTACGGCACTGTTGACCTTAGACAATTCTAGTTGTATCGCTGTCTACAGCTGCAGTGTTCTACCTTTGGCTGCCAGACAGAGCCTGTAACGAGGTAATGACACGGACAAAGAGCACCATATGGGTCTCCTTTGAGGTACACAAAGCCTAGTGAAAGGAAACAAGAAAATTCATCTTAACATCATCATTACAGTCACACATCTATACAGCTTTAAAGAATGCCGTTTGGAAAAAAAAATAGAAAGAAAAATGCTCGGAATAGTTTGTGTGCTTATATTTTTTCTCTTTTAAATGGCAGTATGTATCAAGAAGCCACAAAGGTCAGGTATTGCAGAATGTGATGGACGAGTCTTTTAGTCATCTGAGTTCAAAGGCTAAAGACTATTGATTGGTATAAAAGCCTTCACTCTTATATACTGTTAACAACAATCTATGTTGTCTGAGACTTGTGCAAATAATTATTACAGAGACCATGCCTGGATAGGTTGTATATAAAAATTCTGTAATTGAAAATAATATATTTATCTTGATTATTTGAATCTTCCTAAGATTTATGGCAAGTTCACCACACAGGCCTAATACTGACAGGAAATAGAAAAACACAACTGTGATATTTGTTCAAGTGTAACTGTTAGGTCGTTGGGCTGGATCCAGACTTAAGAAGGACCTTGAAATTTAGGACCTGATTCACACTTAAGAATCTTCTTAAAATAAGAACTTAAAGTCACACCTGGGCAAAACCATGTTGATTGCAGGGGAGTCATATTTCATCTGTTGCAAACAGTACAAGTGTTGAGAGGTGAAAGTATAAATAACAGTGCAATAGTAAAGCTGGTCAGTATCTGTGTGCAGTAAGCAATTCAAAGATATTTCCATGCATGCAAAATTACAATTAAATGAATTCCCCCTGCAATCAACATGGTTTTGCCCAGGAGTGACTTTAAGTTCTTATTTTAAAAAGATTCTTAAGTGTGAATCAGGTCCTAAGAAGGAAGTTACACCTGGGCAAAACCATGTTGATTTCAGGGGGAATCAAGTTAATTGTATACTTTGCATGCAGGGATATCTTTGAATTGCCTACTGCACACACATACTGATCAGATTTACTGTTACACTTTTATTTAGACTTGGGCTGGAAAACATCATATCTCAACTCTAATACTGTTTGCAATAGATGAAATATGAATCCTCTGAATAAACATGGTTTAGCTAGGAGTAACTTTAGGACCTGATTCACACTTAAGAATCTTCTTAAAATAAGAACTTAAAGTCACACCTGGGCTAAACCATGTTGATTGCAGGGGAGTCATATTTTATCTGTTGCAAACAGTACTAGTGTTGAGAGGTGATATTTCCCAGCCCAAGTCTAAATAACAGTGTAATAGTAAAGCTGGTCAGTATCTGTGTGCAGTAAGCAATTCAAAGATATATCCCTTTATGCAAAGAATACAATTAAATTAATTCCCCTTGCAATCAACATGGTTTTACCTAGGAGTGACTTTAAGTTCTTATTTTAAGAAGATTCTTAAGTGTGAATCAGGTCCTAATTTAAAGCTCCTTCTTAAGTCTGGATCCAGCCCGTTGTAGCCAAATTATTTTGACAAGAGAATTTTATGAACGTGTCCACTTTTGTGTTCCTTAATTTGCAGACTAAATAGGATCTTTTGCCAAATACCTCCTATTTATATACTTTGGTTGGTATTTAAAAAGTAAATGTAGATGAAAATGTTATCTCTCTTCAGGAAGTTCTCATGTGCACTGTGAATACATGTCTGTCCCCAGTGACACATCATCTTCTGAAATTCGCAGCATAAACATTTTGAGAAAGCCTTTCAATACCTTATGGCACATGGGTAGAAATGTGCATGTACGTTTAGAACTTAAAAATAGGACTAGTCGGCGTTTAAACTATCATGGTTGCATGGGATGCATGTACCAGTACATATTGTTGCCCTTGAGATGACTTATGTAGTGACGCCACAAGTTCCATCCTTACATGCTTAAGGAGAACCTCGCAGTACGGTTGCTCCGTGAGTAGCACTTGTCCCTCACAGCGTTGAGATCATGAGTTCGATTCCCGGAATAGGCTTTATATGTGTGGTGTCTGCATGTTATCCCTGTGTCTGCATGGGGGTGCTCCAGTTCCCTCACATATGCCAAAAACATGCTAGTGGATTAAATGACTGCTGACTAAATGATCCCTGGTCTGTATGTGTTAGGGACCTTAGTGTGTAGCTCCAATAGGGACAGGGTCTGATGTAAATGTTTAATGTTCACTGTAAATCACTGTGGACAATTTGTGGTGCTATATAAATAACCATTAATTATAATAATTTAATAACAGTTTTTATATAACACTATCAGATTACATAGCGCTGTACAGAGGGAATATTTTACATTGACATCAGTCCCTGCCCCATTGGAGCTACAGTTTAAGTTCTCTAACACAGACATACTAATCATAATAATAATGGACCTAATTCACAGTTAAGAGTAAAATTGCGAACTTACCTAAATATACGCACATAAAAAATCTGAAATAGAAAAGAAAGAGAAAAGAGAAAAGAAAGATTCCAGTTAACCATTCCCCCTGGAGTCGGGAGTGCAACATAAGGATGAAAGTCTATCTTGAGTATAATTAGGTACTTGCGAACTCTATTAGATCTGATTCGGTCTTGTGTAATGGTGCTTAAAATTGCTTATGATTCATAGATATGTAAATAAACGCACTGATTAGGCTGTGGAAAAGTAAAATAAATTTTATTTCTAAAAACAGCAAGTACTCTCATTAACATTTGTAATCAAAAATAACTTGTAAAAATTAAACAAGAAATAAAGACATAAGACATACTTTAAAAATAAAAAAGACCGCATGAAGTAATAAAAATAATGATCCACTATATATAGGAAGTTTCATAAAACATTTACAAAAGAATATAAAAAAAAAATAAAAAACAAAACAAACAACCTCTATAGTTATTAGATATAAATATAACTGTGTTTGTTTTTAAATTTTCAAGTTTAGTAGTTACAAAATAAATCTTCTCAAACTATACACAAATAATGGCAACTTTACATGGTTAAAATCTAGCACAAAATGTGAAATAAGCATAAGATTAAAAAAAAACAAGCCTTTTTTTGCTTAATTTATAAACACACATCCATTGATTATAAACATGCAGCCGGTGTGGGCTAAACTAAGTAAGTGATGACGCATGGCCTCACAGCAAACAATACGGTTCCTTAACTTACGAGTGGTTGAGGACTACCTTAACTTTTCCCGTGCGTATGTCAGTTTCTGCAAGGCGCTCCTACTTGTGAAACAGTCTTAACTCTATGCCCACATTAGTAGCCCGTGTGCTACTCATTTGCATTAAGAGTCTTGCCCCTCTAGCCACGCATGCGGGACTCATTAGGTGTCAGTCCTAAGTCAGACGTCCATGTATGTGAATCTTCATTTGCCAGGATTGCCGTGCGTATATATTTGGGTGCTGGGCATGCGCAGTTTAACTGATCATAAAAATACGCACGTAGGGGCAGATCCAGACCTATGGCCGGCGTCGTTTTTCCGGTGGCCGTATGTGTAAGAAAGGCATTTCTGCCTTTCTGTGCATGCGCCAGACAGATGTTGCCCGGCGAAATCGATTTATCAGGGTGCCCTGGATCGGACGTCCGTAACTACAGCATAGTTATGGACGAAGGGGCATGGAAGGTAGGTGGGGGTAGGCGTTTTTACCCACTGTTACGCTGGCTGAAGTTAAGGAAGCCTTCAGCCGGCGTAACAGTGGATAAGTACGCCAAGACAGGGGGAGTGTCAGGGGAAGTGCTTATGAGTTACGCTGGCCGATTCTACACTTACTTAAGTGTGAATTTGGTCCAAGAGTATTAACATTGATTTAGGACAAGTTTTCTGATAAACAGGATATAAACAGCAGACCTTTTTATGGCTATGTGACATTGGGCCAGTAAAACTTGATCACTATTTGTTCTCATGATTTGCCCTCCCCCATGTGTCCCACACACATTATGTTACCTTTAACACCAGAGGTACAAGAGCCTAAGGGATCATTCATGTCCTATTGCTCTCTTTTGTCCAGTACAAACACTATGCAGTAAATCCTTTTTAATAACACAGTAGTATATCATACCTTCTCCTGGCCTGGCAGTTCTCACCACATTATTAAATCAGTAACTTGCTTAAAGGCATATTCCAAAGTAGAATCATAAATCTGGTCAAAGCAAAGTCCTTGCGATGAAATAAACTTGGAATGGCAGACCAGTCTTGGAAAGTTCTATGCACAACCTCACCTGCTATTGATACAGTTAACCTAGCTAGAAGACTACTGTGAGCTTTTGCCATGACCCCTAGGAAAAAAAAAATCCAAAATGGCAGTTTAGAAGGTCCATAGTGTGTGTTTTCGCAGACAGGCTCTTTTTTTCTGACCTTTGGCCAGACGCACACATGGAGAAACTCTAAGAAAGTCCCATCCCAGAGTAAGTAGATGGGATAGCTTCCTTCACAGTAAAATTCTGATTATTTATGGTGATGGGAATGTAAGTTCTTTGGTTCTCGTTAGTTGTCCCATGTATGCAGAAGATCTTTACCTTGGGTAGATAAGTTGTTATGGTTTCAGATATCTGATCATCATCCAAATCCATATACATATACATGTGTAGCATTTGACCTGACAAATAATTCATCAGCCTCTCATGCCAAACTTCTTGAGACCATATTTCTCTTTTTGCAAGTCTCTCAAAAGCTACCTGGTAGGCCTCAGCAGGTGTGATTGAGAGTTGGACATGCAATATTTTACTTTACGATCTAACCCACGTTAACTCTACCTACAAGAGTCTGGTGTACTCCACTGTGCCTCTGCAACCCACAGCACTTGAGCTTGTTGTTCCTGCTGTGCAGCAGTGACACTCATGAATGTTCTTAAAAGTTCCCCATGTTGATTTGTCATGGGAAGTGGAAACTTGCTTCTCTAATCATCACACTTTTAACACCACATGTGACTCGAGCACCATTCTATGATGAACTAACATTTTCCTCTCTTACAGCGGGGCTCAGATAAAGATTTACCATCTAAGATGCATCTTTTGCAACATGGTGGGAAAGCTAGATAGTAGCTTATTAGGAAATCATTAAAACTTTATTTATTTACTATTTAACAGCTGCTGGCTTCCTGCAGAGATCAGACAATGAAGTTGACATCACTCATTCAATTCACAGGATAAGTCATAGATTCTTTCAGTAGGACATTGAATGGGTGACCTCAGCTACATTGTCTGATCTCTACAGGAAGCCAATAGCTGCTAAATGATAAATAAACAAGTTTTAATGAAACTTTGTCTTAGATTTCTTATTCACTAATACTAAAGCAGAAATTGTTCTGGGTTAAACTGGTAACACACTATATGCTAATCAGGCTGATCAGTTGATTATCAGCTGTTTGAACCTTTATCTTGTAGTGTGTGGCATGCACCAATGTGCTGAAGCTGCAACAAAATTATAATAATAATCACAATAATTATTATAATTCTGAAGAATTCAACTGTGGTTGGCCTTATCCTATAAAGACTGATGCAGGCTAGTTGGGAGAAAGCCTATGTTATAGGCCAGAGTTTCTACACTATACAATGTCCCTAGTAAACATAGTGTTATATTGGTCACTGTACACATTGTGACATGTCCAGCACCTGTCCAGTTTTATAGTTTGTGAAACAAAATGTATGTATTACTCCAATCTGTTTAAGATATTTATGTTGTTGTTTAATTTTCTACTGTATACTATTGTATTGACCTGTCCCATTTGAATTTATGAGGTATTTTACGCCTAAGGTCCCTTGCAAGACCTACTCAAATGATGAACTATTAATCCTACAGTTGTGCAGCATTGTAAAAATGACACCGCTAGTTTCTGTATATTTTATTGTAGCTTGGTATTTTGTAGACATTGTGAGTTTTTCCTTTGGGAAATATGGTATTGAAAAGGTATTTTACTGTGTTCTCCACTAGAAAGCACATATTAATGGGGAATAGACTCTGAAATATTTGACTACTAAACAATAGAACACAGTAGTAAGTTTTATTCAAATACAGTGTGCATTTGGAATGTTTTACTGAACTTTTATATAGTCAATAGAATTATTGACCTTTCTTATGTATTTATGCTATAACTATTGATCTGTGCAGTAGAGAAGTAGGCCCGTGATACATCTGTTTCAAGTATGTATTGAACATAATAATATTTAACTATTATGTAATATACAATCAATGTGTAATGCTGAATATTGCAACAGATAATAAGGATATTCTTATTAGAAGGAAAATCGATGCAAGGCGAAGAAATTATCTGAAACTGAGCTTTGTGTAATAACATATAGTAATTTATTTGGTTTATTTAAACCCTATTTACGATGATGACATGGCTCCTTGGAAGAAATATTAGTACTTGTAGGCTTAGTTTGCATTAGGTTTTTCATAATGATGATTTGTATATTTTCTAGGTCTGATCTCCAAAAGTGAACTACTTCTTACTTCTTACCTTGACAGATATGGAGGTTGTTATATGGAATGACGATAATTGTAGGGTCAACAGTTATACTGCCAGCACTAAATGGCCAACAGGGGTTTGGGGCTCCAGTCAGAATGGCACAATTTAGAAACGGCCGTTTCCTCCGGGCCAGTTGCGAACTGGCTGGGATTTCTATTGCATATGCCTCGATGAGGCATAGCAATCGACCCACGGAGCACTGAAAGCTCTGTGCTCTGAAATGGTAAGGAAAAATTGTCCCCCCCACTCCTTTCCCTAATTCTAACCCTAACCCTTCCCTCTCACTACCCTAATCCTAACCCTCCTTTCCTGGCAGCCTGACCCTAACCCTCCCTTACTTGGAGCCAGACCCTAACCCACCATCTCCCGCAGCCTGACCCTAACCCTCCCTCCCCTGCAGCCTGACCCTAACCCTCCCTCCCCTACAGCCTGACCCTAACCCTCCCTACCCCACACAGAGAGTTTACTCACCTGTCCCTTGGTCTGGCGATAGCAGCGGCGGAGATGCAGTGGAGGGATATCGTCCTTTCCGAAGGTGAACAGCATCCCTTCCACATTTGGTGTGAATCTCCCTCAGTTCTGAAAAAAAATGTAGAAAATGGTAAGTATTCGAAAAAGGGACATTCGAAAAGGAACTTTTGGATATCCCTTTTTCGGAAATCAGATTTTCTAGGCGCAGAATGCAACCCAGCCAACAGTTGAACATGGTGAATAAACATGTCAACTTTACCCCAATCCAGGAGTGTCAGAACGGAGGGAGACTCACACCAAATGTGGAAGGGGTGCTTATATGACTTATATGCTGTAATTTCACTCAAATAGGGCCAGATTTACTAAGCTGCAGGAAAGGAAAAGTGGAGATATTGCCCATAGCAACCAATTAGATTCTAGCTGACATTCTTGAGTATGCAATAGGAAAATGAGAGCTCACATCTGATTGGTTGCTATGGACAACATCTCATTTTTCCTTACTGCAGCTAAGTAAATCTAGCCCATAGACTCCTCAGTGAACTGTTGACCATTGAGGCTTAAAGTACAGTAGTTGGCAGTGAACTGATGAGTATATATGACTGAAGTGAAAGATTTCAGTCATGCAGACTTGCAGATAATTGTAGGCCAGCCAGTGTGCCCAACCTTCCCCACACTATATAGACTCCTGTAAAATGAAAATTATATATAAAGTTGGCATATTGCTTGAGAAGATTTGTTCTCCAAATCAAATAATTTGTTGAAGCCCCTGTTTTAGCTTACCAACCATCAAATTAAATATTGTAACACAGACACTTACTTTAATAGAACCTTAACCTTTAACTCTAACCCTAGCCTTAATTCTAGCCTTAACTCTATCCCTAACCCAGGGTTGCCGACTCTCCCTGAATGTCTGGGAGACTCACAAAATTCGGGCAGTTCTCCCGGTATACTGGGAGAGCCTGCAAATCTCCTGCTCCTGTTCTTTCATGAAAACCACGGCTTAAAGCCTTGCCTGGCAAAACTAGTATCCTAGTGAGCTCTCAATTTTAAAATACATGATATATGACCAAAAGTTGGGACTCTGACAGTTTTAGAGTTAGGACCTACGACCTACCTACCCCCTGACGAAGTCATCACTGACGAAACGTGTAGGGTTGGGGCGAATGTCGATCTGCCTCCACTACCGCTGCCAGCTGAGAGTGATCGCCGACCTAGTTTCAAGGACACTGGGAGATAGTGCCGAGTCTCACCATCGGTAATACATTATTTAGCGTGTTTGAACCATATTGCTTTTGGTTCCAAGATACTTGGCACGCTGCTAATTCATAGCACCCATAGTGATTGATTTTTATTCTGGAAAATAACATTTATTGCACCATGAAGCACCCCCTATTGCATACATACACACACTACACGCACATATACACACACATAAATAGATACAAATACACACACATTTACATAGACACACATATACACATACATATAAAAGTCCAGGCCTCTCTCTTCTCTCCACAGAGCTGCAGCAGTCTGGACCAGCCACATGCTGTTAGTGTGGGTACATCCAGCCTGTGCACATGGGGCTGCACAAGCTGACAGAACACTCTCAGAATGTAAACACAGTGAACCCCCACGTTATGTGCAGACCCTCCAACATGACCCCCTCCATTCGGTACATAATACTCTGCTCCTGTGCTTCCTTCCTAATCTCTGATTGCAGTCACCTGTGTTACACACCTTTCTATTCAAATAACTAGTATAACACAGGTGACTGCAATCAGAGATTAGGAAGGAAGAGCAAGAGCAGAGTATTATGTACCGGATGGAGGGGGTCATGTTGGAGGGTATGTATGTGGCTGCAGCTTCTCTGTGGGGAGTAGCTGCAGTCACACAGGCACAGGCTGGCTGTGTTTACTTTCTATGAGTGGGAGGGGCTTGTCTCTCCCTGCTCTCTGCTCAGCAGTGCCGTCCTGGTTCAGGCTATGTTGGCGGCCCTGCCCACTTGAAGCCTTTTTTCACAGAGGTTCCTTTAGCAAAGGTTCTTGACTCTGAGCTCCACTATTGGGCCTCTGTTATCTGACTCCCAGAAGAGCAGTATGTGCCAGGGGTGGGGGGGTTACATTAGTGTTGTGCCCAGGAGAAACTTGACCCCAGGGGCAAATAGAGAAAATAGTGCCGCCAACCCTGAATTAGTAACCAGTTTAACCTTAAAAACGTAATAAACTTACTGCTGCCTACTTCGACTTTGCGCTCCAGTCGACAGTCCCCTATTGCCCACCCATAGCTACGGCCCTGCCTAAATATGGCTTTGACATTGATAGGGGAAGAAACAAAACAAAACATAGTTTTTGGTCTACGTGTGTCCTTATTATACATTTTTCTCTGGACTCATATTTTTTTGGAGAGATGAGAGGGAATAGCATTTATGGAGCCCTGAAATGCCCAGACACATGTGCAGCCACAAAACGCTGCTATTTATATGTTGTTTCACATACCCGATTCTTACCAGTTATTATTAGAAGCATGTTATGACACGAGCTACATATAATACTTGACTTCACCATGAGAAAAAATCAAACAGTTTACAGTGATGGACAAGTATGACCATAAAAGAGAAACTAAAAGGAATTTTCACATTATAATCTTGGGCCGTATTCAGAGATCCGTCTGGCGATCGGTCCGCAAATATACGCTTGGATGGAGCAAGTAACACCCACCAAAACCCCAGTCACACCCCTTACTAATCCGTGCCCACGGAGACTTCAGCCTCCATAGACCAACTGTAACTTTCCGTGGCCTTTTCTGAGCGTGTGTGTCCTCCGTGTGTGCGTATCTTTATAATCATGCCCACTTCCCTTTATTTAAAGCCCCCCCCCCGCCCATTTCTATGTAAATTCCTCTGTGCGTATTTTTCCGTGGGGGATCCGTGCGTATTTACCTACGTCCGATTCACAAATCCGTCCGTGAGGTACTTCCGCGCGTATAGTCTATGTAAACAGCGTATAAAAAGTTCCTATGCATGCGCAGTTGAGACGTACTTAAAAATACGCACAAAAAACGGATCTCTGAATACGGCCCCTTGTGTTCTTTTAATGCCCAATTGTATGAGCCCTAACATTGTTGGATATCTACTTCTCTATGCAATCTCCCTTATGCATACATCCCAAGTGTCCCATTTTTTGTAGGACTGTCCTGATTCGTAAGGAAAAAAAAGGGTGAGGTTTATTAAAATAAAAGGTTGATGTTTGCCCAAAAATGGTCATTTCTGGGCAGAACTGGATGGAATTTGGATGGAATAAGGTGGAGCTAATTTTGTCCCATTTTTAGTAGTCTTAATATTGAGAGCTATGCATACAGGTATTGGAAATAATGAATATACTACAAATGTTGAAGGCTACAAGGTCACAATAATCAAAGCTAGCAAAAATGACTAAAATAATATAAAATAAAAAATAAATAAAAATAAATCATAAATGAATATAGAAGTGTTTTGGCATACATATTTTGCATGTATTAATACCCTTTTAAGAATATAGCATATTGACTTGTGTTTTCCATTTTTTTGTGTTTATGAATATTTATATTTTTTATTCAGTGTTTAATATTGACTTAGTACAGGTGGTAGAAATCAGTGCACCGGATTGTTCTGCTCCACATAATAACATTACATTATTCCTGAGTGATTATTGTGATCTAATAACGATGGACACTTCAGACACTTCAGGCATGCAATCACCAACAGTTCAATTACAACAAAAGAGCTCCCAGCACCACACATTTAAATCGTCAGAAGAGTTGTGAATTCACAGCTTTGCACAGCAGGTGTGGTGAACCCCTAAACACACATGCTCATCTAATCTGACAGACTGGACAACGGCACAAAACACCATTGGTGATGTCTAAACAAAAGCATCATCTCTAAAGGGACAAAGCATTGCAAAGAATGTGTTGTTACTAATAAGTTCCTAAGGAAGAAAACAATGCATATTTTATTAGAGCTAAACAAAGTGAAGTGGGGGTAGCTTAGTCTCGTTCTCAACTCTTCACTTTACCTTTAAATACATCTTCATTATTTTTCGTTTTTTTGTAAATTAGCCGCGCTTCCTGCGCCAAGTCACCATGTACTCGGGGAGATTAAAGGCAACATTAAAAATGAAGTAGATTTTGTTTTTTATTTATTTTTTTAATGTGATAGTGTTGCAGACTGGATATATATTTTTTTTAATTAGACGCGTGTATATGCTGTATATTTTGGATTACTACAATTTTATAATCACCCATGCTGAAGTGACAGTGTAATTGAATTTGTTTGTAGAAAATAATGCAAAAATCTAATTTTCCCTTCAACACTCAACAGCAGAGACTTACAAAGTACAGCTCGGGCTGTGCTTATTTACCACAAAGGGATGGATAGGCATTAATGAGCTCTGGAGGTTTTTTTTTGGTGTTTTTTTTGAAGACAGCTGCACTTATGATGAATAAAAAAGAGAAAATAGCAGTCTTAGTGCACCATGGGTCAGTTACAGACTTTGACATCAGAGAGCTTGAAATCTCTAATGTTACTTAAGCTGCTGAATCTTAAAACATACTCCCAGTGTTTGCTTATCATTTAAAGATTAGGTAAGGTGTGTAGCACGGGTGCTTGGCACAAATAATAAATTATAGATAAATGCTTTAAAATGATCTATGGTCACTGTCTGTTGCCAAGTAAGATCATCTTATGACACACTTCAAACAAACATGGCTAGTTTTGTAGTTTGGTCATCAGCAGGGGGTAGTGGAAAACTGCCAGCTAAACAGCATTTTTCAATCAAATTCTCAGAGAACCTGCAGAATACATCATAGCAAATGATTACAACTATACTCATACACCAGCTTAGTTCATGGATGCCATTTGTTGAGCACTCTAAATGTCAAGATTTTTAAATAAATGTAATATGTATATTTCAAGTAAGAAAACACAGGTCCTTCATTAAAATAAAGTATACAAACATAGCAAGGCTTTTTTGTACAGCTTTTAATAGTTTTATTATATACATTTCTTCAAATGCCTCTAGATTTTTGAAAAGCAATTATTTATTAACAGGAATAGCACCATCAGATCACATAGCATTTTACAGAGAACTTTTAACATTGGAGATATTTGAAGGTAACCACAACACACACACACACACGTTAATTTAGTTAGCAGCCAATTAACCTACTAGCATTTTTTGGGAGGAAACCCACGCAGACACAGGGGATCGGATTCACACTTAAGAAGATGTGTAGTAAGTCATTTAGGGAATGTATGTACCACTTAAGTACGTAGATTGACTATGTAGACCACACCTGGTAGTTTAGGTAGAAGGTGGTGTACCAAGGCAGCTTCGGGGAACATTTAGGTAGATGTGGGTAGGAGGAAGGATGTAGATTTGTCAGGGAGTGGAGGGGGAGTCATTCTTAAGGAAGGCTATTTAAGGAAGCCCTATGGGACTCTGCTCCCTAAATCTTCAACCTCATTTCTGCTCAAAATAACTCTTGCCCTCTTTGCTCTTTCAGTGACAGCTGCCTTAACTCCCATCTTATTACTACCTATCTTTTTCACATTCAGGATGGCTCTGTTAGCAGAGACAACAGTAGAACCCTGGAGACCTTTACAGTAACTTGTAACTTCTCTGCCCCATCTACAGGGCTGCCTCTCCAGTGAGAAAGAACTCTGCATTACAGTGCCGCAGACCTTCGGCAGTGTAATGCAGAGGTCTGATACGCAGGGCATTCCTCCCTTGCATTCAGACCTCTGCCAGCAAAGAAAAATAGTGGCGATTTTTCTACCAGTGTCCTGGGCAGGACAGAGAAGAGGCCAGGGGCTATCCCGGGCCACCTCTCTGTCTGGGCCCAGAACACTAGGCTCGGCTGTCCCCAACCGATGTCGGCCCTGCATGTATATGTGTATATAAATAAATAAATATATATATATATAT
>WWET01003785.1:146651-159777 GCA_011038615.1 Limnodynastes dumerilii | reverse complement strand
ATATATATACTATATTCACACACACACATACTATGTATCTATATAGAAATATCCAGATATATATTTTTTTTTTAGTGTCAACACGTGTATGTATATATATATTTTTTTGATCAATAATACTAATGCTATATATGACTTTTACGTGTTGAATTTTTATGTATATGTAGATACATATTTGTGTGTGTGTGTGTGTGTATATATATAGGGATATCGGTCACAATTTTGTCTCCTTTGCCAGACTTATGAAGGAAGGAAGGGAGAGGAAGGAGGAAAAGGAAGAAAGGTAATAAGCAGAAAAGAGGTAAGTGACCGTATCTGCCTCTGACAGCAAGACTGCACCTCCATAGTAGTACACCCACCCCGACATGCCATTCCTCCCCAGTGCAGAATGCCGGCCTTGCTGGGAGGAATCTGGGGAGGAGTCAGCACTGTGACCCAGCAAAAGGTAAGTGGTATTTCTTTACTTTTAACTCTTACTGTTTGATAATTATATCATTGGGGTGAGGTTTGTTGTTAGTTTAAAACTTTATAAAATACAATGAGTTAAAAAAAAAACTATTGATAACATGCAGTTTTTCCTTTTTGTTTTCACTTTTTTTATTTTGGTTTATATATATGTAGGCGTAAATAGGAAACTTGCAGGTTTAATAGGGGTTTTGTGCATGTAGAGTATAACACACAATGACGGATGGAGGGAGCAAGACAACAGTCCGTACTAGGGAAAACAAGGAATCTGGCCGAGGGAGACGACCAAATTGGCCGGTAGCTGGGACAGTTGGATCGAATGACCAGAAGCTAGAGTAGTTGGGCCGGATGGCCGGAGCCGGAGTAGTTGGGCCAGATGGCCGGAGCTGGCGTAGTTGGGCCGGATGGCCGGAGCTGGAATAGTTGGGCCGGATGGCCGGAGCTGGAGTAGTTGGGCCGGATGACCGGAGCTGGAGTAGTTGGGCCGGATGGCCGGAGCTGGGGTAGTTGGGCCGGATGGCCGGAGCTGGAGTAGTTGGGCCGGATGGCCGGAGCTGGAGTAGTTGGGCTGGATGGCCGGGGCTGGAGTCAGCGGGGCTGGAGTCAGCAGGACCGGAGTCAGCGGGACCGGAGTCAGCGGGACCGGAGTCAGCAGGGCTGGAGTCAGCAGGGTTGAACAAACTGGACCTCAGGACAGAACCTCAGGACTGGACCGCAAGACTGGACCTCTGGACTGGACCACTGGACTGGACCGTAGGACTGGGCCACTGGACTGGACCACAGGACTGGATTCAGGATCAAGACTGAAGACAGGGTACTGGATCAAGACTTGGATCAGGATCAGCTATGCTGGAGACTGGATCAGGAACCATGCACGGTGAGTAGACTCGTTGTACTGGTAACGTTAGCACTGTGCACAGGGTTTAAATAGTGCGCCCTGTGCACCCATTGGTTGAAGGACCATAGAGACAGTGTACCATTGGTGGTTCAGTGCATGTGACCGCGTGTAAGATGGCGGCGCCCATGGACCGGAGATCCCGCGACGCTTGGCGCCAGAACACACGTGGGACGCCGGCGGCAGCGGGACTTCTGCATGGGGTGAGTAAAGGAGACTGTCAATGTGCTAGTGACAGTCTCTACAGCCCTGAACTGCGGGAGCGCCGGGACCGCGGGAGAAGGAGAGCAGACTGCCGGAGATGGTAAGTGCGGTGCTTGCCACCGCATAACGTGACAATATATATATATATTATAGTGAGGACATGGGGGCCCTGTTCTAAATTATGGTGTGAGGCCCACAGAATTCTAGTTACGCCCCTGTTGCTACCTCTTTTGTAAACCACATTGGTTTTCTTTTTCTGGGGTTTTTCCTAACCATTCTTATACAAAGAATATATATATAGAGTGAGAACATACACTAAAAATAGTAGAAAGCCGCTCTAACAGAAAGGGAGTAGTGCCTACACTCCCCAAGAGTCAGAAGCTTGCCTTTACAACACCCACAGTGGGGAGGAGGGTCCAGCTATCCCCATCCAACTGAAGTCTCTTACGGGGTGTTTTATGTTACGCCAATGTCTGGCTACTGGTTACTCACTGTTTCTGTCATCCATTACAGCCTTCATAGCTAAGGCCAGTCTTTCTTTCAATTTCCTAATGGTTTTGCCACAGAGAGGAATCTATATGGACAGCATATTGTGTATATAGTAACTTGCTGGTGCAGGAGATGACATACTTCACAGGGAATCCTTTTTTTAGTTTTAAGGGGGATAAAAAAAAATGTCCAGCATCCATCTGGCGACAGGTTTAACACCCAGTACAGCTGTAACAACCAGGTTTAAAGGAAAAAATGTACCCACTGGTTTGATTTTCGAAATTCTACTGTCATTCTTTACAGAGCAAGAGCCGAATCCAGAATTAATTGCACGTTCCGTTAGCCTTTATTGTGGAGGCTAATAAATGCATTTGCTATCCATAATTCTGTACATACACACCCACACGCACACACATAAATATAGCTATTCTGGGTTAAGACTACTTGTGCTGCAACATATGTACTCAGAATGTCTATAGTAAGACACTCCTACATCTGAAAGTGTGCACACTTTATGAATGTGCCAGCACACATTTGGACCTTGGCTGCACTTTTTCCATTGAGTTTTACACTTGCACACATATATTTGAACAGAAGCGAGACTTATGCTCTTTTTTTTACTCTTAATAATTTTCTATATAGTTTATGGATTTCAAAATCATGTAGAAATATAATCTTCCATAACAGAAAACAGGACTCCTTTAGACCAAACCCCCAAATATTTATGCTTTTAGTACTGTATTATTTATTATTATTTATTAACAGGTATTTATAAAGCACTATCACATTACGTAATGCTTTACGGAGAATATTTCATATTCACATCAGTCCCTGCCCCTTTGGAGCTACTGCTTCACGCTGAATATGGCTGCAGCATGTAAATGTGTCTTTGTAATGTAGCAGGGTACTCCGCTCTTGGTTTCCCCTGCAGCACTCCTTCTTGCTAGGGATCCTGGCTAATTACTTTGCAGCTGGGATTCCTTAGCTGTGTATTTGGCTGTGTGCAGTCAGCAGCCAATTGGGGATGTGGCTCTCCCCTTAATACCTGACCTAATTGCTTCTTTGCCGGTCATAGCCTCTAGCTTCAGCTCCTAGCTGTGCTGTGCTCTTGTTGGTAATCAGTCCTAAGTTCTGATTCTGAGTGCCCTTTGTTTCCCTGCTGTGTCTCTCCTGTGTTCCCTGGATTCCTGCCTTGCCTTGATCATTGTTCCTGGTGTGAGTGTTGTTACCTGCCGTTTGTTCTGTGCAAGCCCCTGTCTCTGTATTTGTACTGTCAGTTTATATCCAACCTTGTGATGGTACATGTGCTCTTTCCATCTGCACCTCTTAAATACTCCAGTCCTGAACTGGCTAACTGCTGTGCAATTTCCACCTGTGCTATACTACCTGCACAGACTATTCCAGTCCTGTATTGTTTCTGTGCCACTCCACCTGCATTTTTCTGTATTCCAGTCCTGTACTGGTTCTGTACCGCTCTACCTGCATTTATCTGTATTCCAGTCCCGTACAGGTTCTGTGCCACTCACCTGCACGCTATCTTGCCTAGCCTTGGCTGTCTCCTGTGTAAGTCTTGCCTTTTCCTGTTTCCTCCTCATGGGAGTTTGGTCACTGGGGACTTCGACCTGCTACTTGGGGCGCAGCCAAGTCCATCCCCACCATCAGGGGCTCTAGCAAACCCCACTCAATAGACTCTGCGCCCTGGTGAATCACTCTCGTAACAGCTACATTCTAAGTTTACTAACACTGAACTACACACACACACCAGCTAGAGTTCATGGGCCAGATCCAGAGCTATGACCGCTAGCTTATTTACACTAGCCGGTGTCGTAAAAACACTGTTTTGCATGTTCTGCACAAGCGCGTGGCAGATGTTACAACCAGAAACTCTGAATGTAATTACGAGCCTACGATAAACAGCGTAACTACGAACAAAGGGGCGTACCAGCCATACGACACCTGTATTTAGGCTTGGCGGGTTGAGGCATTTAAATCGCACAGTGTGGGCATGCTTAGGCGTGTAGGTAAGTGCAGCCATTACGGCCGAAAGCAGTTACACGTGGAAAAGTTAAGGTAGGGTTTGGCAAGCGTAAAACGGCTAAGGTATGTACGACCAAGGGGAGTGCCTAGGGGAGTGTCTAGTAATTATGAAACCTTAAATTCGCTACACGTTGAAACGTAAAGGGAACATAAGTTTGGATACGGCCCCATGTTTTCAGCAGCCAATTAACCTACCAGGAAGAAACCCACGCAGACATGGGGAGAACATGCAAACTCCACACAGATAAGGCCTAGTCCGGGAATCGACCTCAGCGCTGAGACACAAGTGCTAATCACTGAGCCACTGTTCTGCCTGTAGGTCTAAATGGAAATTCCATTCAACAACTGTAAATGTATATGTTATATTGTATACTGAATAAGCTGCAAGCACAGTTATATAATCAAAATGAAACTAACAACCTCAACTTTCCTGTGAACATGTAGTTAAGTGGATGAAATACACTATATGGCAATGATGGCTAACCTGTGACACTCCAGGTGTTGTGAAACTACGAGTCCCAGCATGCCTTAAATGCAAAAGCATAGCAGATACCTGACAAAGCATGATGGGAAGTGTAGTTTCCCAACACCTGGAGTGTCACAGGTTAGCCATTACTGCTATATGGACAAAAGTATTTGGCTATACCTGTTAAGTATTGAATTCTTGTGCTTCAATCAAACCTGTTGCTGCAGGTGTTTAAAATCTAAACATGCAGGACCGAATTCACAGATCCGTTTCTATAAAGCACGCAAATATACGCACGTGTGTTGAAAGGCAACACCCATGACACTCCCCTTGCACGGACGGATTTTTGGTGACTTAGGGCAACTTTAACTCTACGTGTGTAGTTACATGCGTATTTTCCTTTCGTACGTGCGTGCATGACAAACTGCACCCATATTAGTCCATTTAAATGCCTCCCCCAATCCACTTTCACTAAACTTCACACGAACGGAAGATAACCATGCCCCTCCGTACGTATGTCACGAAGTCAGAAATCCGTGCGTAATGGACTTCCATGCCTAAATCCAACGTAGCTTGCGTAAAAAAAGTTACTACGCATGCGCAGTTCAACCGTACCTAAAAATACGCACGGAAAAAGTAGCAAAATCGTAAGTGTGAACCCGGTCCGTTGTTTCCATTTGCAAACATTTGTGATATAAAATTAATCATTCTGAAGAGCTCAGTGACTTGAAACGTTGTACTGTGATAGGATGCCACCTTTGCAATAAGATGGTTCGTAAAATTTTATCCCTGCTGAATGTACTACAGTCAACTGTAAGTGATATTATTAGAAAGTGGAAGCGTTTAGGAAGAATTTAGGAACAACAGCAAGACAGCCATGAAGCGGAAGACCACGTAAAATCACAGAGCAGGGTCAACGACTGCTAAGGGGCATGGGGCTGGATCCAGACTCAAGAAGGAGCTTGAAATGAGAGGAAGGTTACTGCTGAGCAAAACCATGTTGTTTTCAGGGGGAGTCAAGTTAATTGTAATCTTTGCATGCAGGAATATATCTTTGAATTGCTTACTGCACACAGATACTGACCAACTATTACACTGTTATTTAGACTTAGGATAAACATCACCTCTCAATACTGTTTGCAACAGATGAAATATGACTCCCCTGAAATCAACATGGTTTAGCCCAGGAGTAACTTTCCTCTTTTAGGGCCAGATCTTGAGCTACCTCTGACAGGGGAATTATGCTTACCACGTGCCCCTTTCAGCTATGATGTGTGTGTTACACGTCGCCGCAGCAAGCGAGTGGGCATGTAGTCTTACTCACCCATTCCCTCTCCCCGTGGGCGTGCTCCCGTACATGTTGACCGCGGCATGTAAACATTGACACATGGAGTGCTGATGCAGCCTCGGACAGACGTGCGCTCCACCTCCTGACTTCTGCTGTTATTGGAGGTTTCCCCTTGCCTTGGGGAACGTTCTATTTCACATGCTGGGGATTTGGGTTGCTGGCCAATCAGTGGTCAGCAGCCTCTATAGCAGACTGGCTCTGTCATGCTGACAGAGCTGGTTATAGCGTCTGTTCATTCAACCTGTGATCTGCTGTGTTTTCCAGTGTTTAGTGCTCTTGCATATTTGCTGTGATATCTGAGTGCCCTAGTCCTTACCTAGTAACCCTCTGTGTTCCGCTCTCTTTCTTCTCTCTCTCTCTTCTCCTGGTGTTTATACCTCTCCCATTTTCCCCTGCCTTCTCCCATGCGCTTGTTTGTGTTAATCCTTTCGGGGTCCCTCACTGCGTGAGCCTCTTGTCCAGTCTGTCCTTGTCTCTTCCAGCAGTCCTTCTGCTGGCTCCGTCCTCTTCCACGTTCGGTGTTGTCCGTTACAGGTCAGTCCCTTTTGGTCCTGTCTTTTCCTCCATCTTGCCTTCTCTTTTCTCTTGTTTCCATCTTGGTCTTCATTCTTCTTCTCCCGGGCGTTGCATCTGGGGGCCGCGACCTGCTAGGTGTCTTGCAGCCCAGACTATTCCCTCCATTAGGGACTCTAGTAAAAACCAGGTCCTAGTTACGCTCTGGTTGCGGCCTCTGCCACGTAACATTATAACTGGGCATACCATTCGGGCCACGATGGTACCCTCCATATCATCAAACTCTACTTCCAGCTCCGACCAAATGCCTCGGGTACAGAACGTCAGAGAGTGGGAAATGTAATCACCCTTCTGCAGGCAGACCCTCAGACCTGGGCATTTAGTTTGCATACAGAAGTTCCCGCACTACAGTCCGTTGATGCTTTCTTTGAGGCCCTAGGGCTGTTATATAAAAATCCGGACATAGCTGCTACAGCAGAAACTAAACTTCTGTCTCTCCGTCAGGGCAGGAGAACGGCTGAGGAATATCGCTCAAAATTTCACTGTTGGGCCAACGACTGTGGCTGGAACGACTCAGCCCTTTGGAGTTAATTCCGTTTGGGATTGGCCGATCAGGTGAGAGACGCCCTTGTACAGTTTCCTGTGTCAAAGACCTTGGACGCTCTTAGGCGCCTTGTAACTGATGCCTTAAAGAAAGGCTTCATCCGACCCTGTAGTCACAGGGTGCAGGGTTCTTCTTTGTCGATAAAAAAGATGGCACCTTATGACCCTGCATATATTATAAAGCTTAAAACCAGATCACAATCAGGAATACCTACCCGTTACCTCTGATTTCTGAGCTATTTAACCAAGTCAAAGACACTGTTATCTACACTAAGATCAACCTTCGTGGGGCATACAACCTGGTACGAATCAGGGAAAGCGATGAATGGAAGACGGCATTCAAAACTCATTCTGGCCACTAGGAATATTTAGTGATGCCATTCGGGTTATGTAATGCCCCAGCCGTTTTTCAAGACTTTATTAATGACATCCTCAGAGACTTCTTGAGGAAATTTGTGGTGGTCTATCTAGATGACATCTTAATCTTCTCTCCCTCCCTCCCTCCCTCAAAGAACATCAAAATCATGTTAAACAAGTCCTTTCTCACCTCCAGGAGTTCAGGTTGTATGCCAAATTAGAAAACTGCCAATTTGAAGTTTCCAAAGTTACCTTTATGGGGTACATAATTTCACCTCAAGGGTTCGCCATGAACCCAGACAAAGTTAAAGCCATTCTCGAAACAACCCTCTGATTTGAAGGTCATCAAGTGATTCATGGGCTTCTCATATTATTACCGGGACTTCATTCAATCCTTTTCCGTGCTTATGGCTCCTATCACTGCTCTTACCAGGAAGAATGCTTACTCAGTGAGATGGTCTAAAGCAGCTCTAAAAGCCTTTGAAGCACTTATGCAAGCATTTGTGACACCCCAACCCGGAACTACCTTTTTTGATTGAAGTTGACGCATCCAATGTTGGCTTATATTGATTCAGCTAAATGCCTAAGCCCTTGATAGGCCCGTTAGGTGTTATTCTTCACCTGGTATAACTTTATCATCACGTACAGACTGGGAACTTTGAATCACAGAGCTGATGCTTTGTCATGTTCATTTTTGCCCCAGCATGGTCCATCCCATCTATCCCTTACCAGAGATTCCACTGACATCCATTATGGCGGGGTTGACACAGGACCTCCAGTCCCGACTTCTTGTGGTCCAGGAACAAACTCCCAAACAAACACCTAGTGGTCGTCTCTTTATCCCCAAGGATCTCAGAAAACATTCCTGCAAGAGAATCATACATGCAGGACGGCTGGTCATCTTGGGATCCAGAAGACCTTGAAATTACTATCCCGATTGGTTTGGTGGCCTTCGATGACTCAAGAATTTGTCAATTCCTGTGTCCTCTGTGCCAAAAACAAGACTCCACATTCTCCTTTCATTGGTCCTCTTCTTCCTCTTCCAGTGCCCAATCGTCCATGGACTCATCTGTCTATGGCATTCATCACTGATCTCCCTAACTCCCATGGGCTTACATCCATCTGGGTGGTGGTTGACAGGTTTAGCAAGATGGTACATTTAATTCTGTTACCAGAATTGCCAAATGCTCAGACTCTGCCTGCTCTTTTCATAAAACGTATTCAGGCTCCACAGACTCTCCATGGAGATTGTCTCGGGCTGAGGCTCACAGTTGGTGGCCACCTTCTGGAGAGAATTTTGAAAGTGCCTGGGGATTCAAGTTAATTTATCTTTTCAGTTAATTTATCAGTTTCACCTTTCTTTTGTGTTTATAGTTCTCATCCGAGAGCCAACTCTGTAATTCCTGTCACCAACACTCCTAACCCTGGAACTAGGGAAATGGTCAAAAGGATGAAAATCACCTGGAAGAGGGTTAACCAGTCCCTTCAGTCTGCTGTCTTTAGAACCAAGGACAGGGTGGACCACCATCGCTCTAAATGCAGGTTCAGAATGGGTAACAAAGTCTGGCTCTCAACTAAGAACATCAAGTTAAAACAACCTTCCCGAAAATTTTCTCCCTGCTTCATTGGACCTTTTCTTATTGTGGAAAAAATCAACCCCGTGGCCTTTAAACTTGCCCTACCTTGTAACCTCCAAATTCTACCTACTTTCCTTGCCTCCCTTCTTAAGTCTGTTAGAACTTCAAAAAAATTCTATCAATCTCATGTTCCCAGTGGTCACCCTGTTCTGGTCAACAATAAAGAAGAATACAACATTGAGGAGATTCTGGATTCTAAGAGAATCAGAGGTCAAGTACTTTTCTCGCTACACTGGAAGTGGTACAGACCAGAAGAAAGATCTTAGGTACCAGTCAGAAATCTTCATAAAAAAAACTTTTCACAAAAAATTTCCTGATAAACCAGCTCAGTGGGTATTATAATCCCTCATCAAAGGAGCGGTACTGTTACATGCTGCAGCAAGCGAGCATCGGTGTAATCTTAATCACCCATTGTCTCTCCCCGTGGGGAATGTCCTATTTCACATGCTGGGGCTTTGGGCTGCTGGCCAATCAGTGGTCTGCAGCCTCTATATCAAATTGGCTCTGTCACGCTGACAGAGCCAGTTATAGATTCTGTTCATTCAGCCTGTGACCTGCTGTGTTTTCCAGTGTCTAGTGCACTTGCCTAGTTCCTATGATATCTGAGTGCCCCATCTTATTCCTGCCTAGTCCTTGCCTAGTAACTCTCTGTGTTCTGCTCTCTCTCTTCTCCTGTTGTTTATACCTCTCCCATTTTCCCCTGCCTTCTCCTGTACACTTGTTTGTGTTACCCATTTGGGGTCCCTCCTGTGTGCATGTGCACTGCGTGAGCCCCTGGGTCTGTCCAGTTCGTCCTTGTCTCTTCCAGCAGTCCTTCTACCACCTCCGTCCTGTTCCGTGTTCGGTGTTGTCCGTTACGGGTCAGTCCCTTCTGTTCCTGTCTTTTCCCACTGCTTCCTCCATCTTGCCTCCTCTCTTCTCTTGTTTCCATCTTGGTCTTTTGTTCTGCAGCCCAAACTATCCCCGCCATTAGGGGCTCTAGTGAAAACCAGGCCCTAGTTAGACTCTGTGCCGATTGCGGCATCCACCATGTAACATTGTGCATGCAAACATCATCAGTACGCATGCTATGTTACGTACGCTGGCTGGTATGATAAAGGGGCTGGCTATCAAACTCTTGCAATATATGCCAAGATAGGCATGTTAATTAGGTGTCGGGGTGGGGGAAACCATAGTCGTAAAATTTAAGGTAGAAACCTGGTCATGTAAGTGTCCAGATTTACTACCTTGAGCAGGCACTCCCCGATACGTGATCGTACAGGGGCGACTCTCGCACGCACGTAATGTGTTCGTGGGTCTGGGTCAACCCTTTAATTTCAAGCTCTTTCTTAAGTCTGGATCAAGCCCATGATGTTTAAAAGTCACCAATGCGCTGCTGATTTCATAGATGAAGAGTCCTGAACATCCACTAGCATTAATTTAAGCACAAAAACGTTGCCATTGTTTGCCATGGTCAAACAGCTGCTTGCAAGCCTCACATCACCAAGTCCAATGACAAGCTTCGGATGGAGTGGTGTAAATCCCACCAATACTGAACTGTGGAGCAACGGAAACTTTTTTTGTGGAGTGATGAATCACACTTCTCTATTTGGCAATCAGATGGCCAAATCTAGGTTTTGTGGATGGCGGGAGAACGTTGCATGCCTGACTTGTCAACTTTGAATAATAATAATAGTATGGGGCTGTTTTTTAGGGTTTGGGTTAGGACCCTTATCTCCAGTAAAGGGAAATATTAATGCTTCAGCATACTAAGTTGTGGACAATGCTATGCTTTCAACTTTGTGGGAACAGTTTGGGGAAGGCCCTTTTCTATTCCAATGACTGTGCCTCAATGCACAAAGCAAGGACTATAAAGACATGGTTTGATGTGGAAGAAATTGACTGGTCCACACAGAGCCCTGACTGCAACCGCATAGAGGACCTTTGGGATGAACTGGAATGGAGTTTTGCGAACCAGGCCTTCTACCTTATCTAACCGCTGTTATGACTGAAGTAGGATTCAGTACCTGGAGGACTGTAGAGGTCTCCCACAACGCAGGTAATACTACCTGGGAGCTCGGGTGCGTAGCGGGTGAAGACTAACCTGGGCGCAGAGTCTAGCAGGACCGGGTTCTTCGCCAGAGCGTCTAATGGTGAGGATGGACTGTCGCTGCCAGTTTACCCACAGGTTGCGGTTCCAGAGACAACACCCGGGAGAAGACAGAGGAATAGAAGTGAGGAAAAGGGGAAGAGACTAGTCAGCAGAGGCTGACTAGTAACAAACAACAAGCAACACTTAACAAAGACAAAGGACCGGAGGGGAGAGACGGGACTGAGGTCACAAACAAGACTTACTGGGGCTGTCACGCACACAATCAAACAGCGATTACCCCCGAAGGGGTAAACAAACACAATCACACAGGAGAGTCTAGGTTAATACAAGGTGGGCGGAACAGTAAGGAGGGAGAGAATCTGGAACCAGAAGACAAAGGGTTAACAATTCTAGGAACAAGGCAGGGATAACGAGGGCACTCGAGACCGCAAAGGGAGCAAAGGCTAAGTGGACTGGGCCAGCAGCAAAGACAAGAGCAGAGAGGCAAAGGGGCAACCAAAGGCCAGGGGCACAAAGGCAGAATACAAGGACAAAGAGAGAGAGAGAGCAGAGAAGAGAGCAGAAAAGACTGGGCACGTAAAGAACGCAATAACCAGCACTGAGGTGAAGCAGTGCTGGCTTTTTACAGGGGAGCTGGCCAATCAGGCAGAAGATTGAGCCAGCTACCCTGCAAGTTGATAGGGAGAGACTGATGAGCAGCTGAGCACAGAGGGAGAGAGGCGCGGGAAGCTTCCTGGTTGTCTAAGCAACCAGGAGATGCGAGTGGTGCAAGGCAGAGTGCGCCGCAGGAACAGGGGAAAGGAGCGTCCTGGCTGCTAAGCAACCAGGACGCATAGGGAGGACGCATGGTCCCGGAGCGCCGGGATCAGACAGAGCGAGCCGCCGGAGGAGCGCGGCGGCTCGTGACAACCGCGCAATGTCTATGTGGATATTGCCTCTCCCCGCCCTCCTTGACTAATCTAAATACCTACCCCCTCCCACTTCTACCTATGCACACCCTGAGGCGGCATTACGCCGCCTCTTTCTACTTAAACTACTTCTACTTAACTGGTATGTAGATTGTATATATGACCTACTACGCATGTGTAGTAGGTAATTTACTAAAGAACTAAATAACTACATCTAAGAAGTGTCTGCTTCTTGGGTGTAAATACAGTTTAATGTAATTACAGTCGCTATTAATGTAACGGTTAGGCATCCGAATACTATTGGCCATAAAGTGTATGCTTAATCAAAGAAATCTTTGACAACAAAATTACACAGCAAGATTTGAATTCTGTGAGTTCTAGAATTAAGTGCCTCATATAGTAGTAAATTATACCAAAAATAAGGTGGGTTTTAGAAAGGTGCATGCCTTATTTTGCTATGACTTACAATTTTAACTTAACAGGCTGAGCTTTAATTTGTTTAATTTTAATGCACTCAATACTGCACACTAACTTTTATTTATACAGGCTTATCTGGAATGTTTTCTTTCATTCATTTTTGAGTTTACTGCTTTTATCAGTTTTACACATGAAAGCAGACCTTTAAACATGGGCATTGGATTTAGACATGTTATTAATGTACAAATCATTTTGATACCTTAGAGTTATCTTTTATAGTGCAAGCTGACATGAGGCTGACATGAAGTCCTTAACATGTGTCCTGACTGGACAGCCAACAGGGCTGTCCAGTCAGGACAGCCATAAGTGCCAGTGGGCCCTGAATGTCAGGGTATATTAGCACTTTTTGTTATCCAAATGCCAACTATTTTGAACCTGCAGCTAGTTTGCCATTTAAAAATTGAATTATTTCTTTCTTTTACTACATGGGACAGCTTTGGGAACAAAGTTCGCCTCAAACTGAGGAAATCTAAATATTGTCATTCTTTAGAATTATATGACTCGGGAGGGTCTCTTCAACAACATACCCTCCAACATGACCCATTCCATTAGGTACAAAACACTCTGCTCCTCAGATTCCAACTGTCAGTTACTATGGTAACCACCTTTGTTGAAGGCGAATGTTTTTTTTTTTT